>CM035425.1:158593352-158673352 GCA_020310875.1 Ceratopteris richardii | reverse complement strand
GAAAGAGAGAGAAAGAGTGAGAAAGAGTGAGAAAGAGGGAGATGTGTGTACACAATAGGCGCAGAATGTAGTTCAGGCGTGCAAACTCAACAGTAGCAAATTTTGGTTCAAAATGCAAGCAAATGTTGAATTTTTGCTCTCGGGCCCGGTTAAAATGTTGCCTCAGTATGAGCGTCGGTATAAGCGTCGATATAAGCATCGGTAATTTACAGTAAAGTACCGACGCCTATACCGGTGCTCATACCGATGATTAAATGACCGTCGGTATTGCATCCGTGGTTTTTCAAGCATTTTCAACGGTCATACCGACGCCGAGGCGTGACGTCGGTATGGGCAACGTCGGTATGCCTCTCATATGTTGTAGTGAATGTGTCTCAACTCTGATTATTGGATTGGATCCCACGTTTCATGATTCAGAAAGCAATATAAATGAGTTGCACCATTTAGTTTTTGTTTTGCAATATTAAGCTACATGTTTTTGTTTCTTAATGCGCAACAACTATTCCACCTTCCTTAGAGCAAATATAGAATCATACTCACACATGATATATGTATCAAATGTATTGGTAACAACATTGACCGATAATGGATATACAATAGTTGTTCTCTACATGAATACCGGGATGCATAATTACTTTACTTTGTTATTTTTACATGTGCAATCCTGAAGAAAGGAAGAATTGCGTGATGCTTTTGTTTATCACATTCCAAATCTATTTACTCATTCATGTCAAAGGATGGCTTCAATATTATAATCATATGATTCAATTACACTTCTGTGTACTGTAGTGTTTGTCCTTGGAGATTCACGTACTTAAGAGGAACATCTTTGGATCTTTGTTGTGCAGACTCAAGAGTGTTTTCCAATAAATTGTATTTTCATATGAAGGAATGAATGCTAGTAATTTGATTTACAATAAGTGGATGAATCGTTTATTTCTAGTGGTCATAAGTTTATGAATCAAGTTTTGAATGTGAATTAACCAAATATTTGGAGTTTCTAATCTAGTACTGAACCTGAGTTAAGTTTCTTTGCACCTGAGTTTGCCCCAAGCACCCTGTGTGCGCTGTTAGCGAGACGATTGAATTGATCCACCACCATTGATTGTATGTGAGTGAGTGCACAATCCTCATCATCTGAAGCCTTTTACCTTGCTCATTGCACCATATTTGTTCTCTGTGCATTTTAAAGTATGCATTTATTAGGGCCCAATACATGGCCGTGATAAAGCACTTTATTGTTTTTAAACCCATGCAGATATAAAACATTATGAAGATAATCTTTATTTTGAAAGCAGCAGATAGTTCTTGGTTGGTGCATTTGATGGAAGCACAGGTTTGGTGGGGGTGGATGTCGTAGAGATATTCATCTCTACTTTTATGTATTGATCAAATGATTTTTCTTGTGGTATCATTCGACAGTTGATAGTTCCTTTTAGTCATGATGAAGGCCTAATCAGAATTCAGTGAAGAGTATAGTTTGAAAGCAACTCATTTACTAGATGTTATAAAGGGTGTTAACCACCTAAGGGATGAATGATCTTCTGTTTTATAACGAAGGCACTTGGTGATTATACCCAAGTAATTAAAGACTTTGATTTTTACACTTTATAACCAGAGCTTTGAAGGTCTAAAGTTGTTTTACGTGGTCTAAAGGTCAAAAGTCTGAGAGAATTCCAACAGGTGGACGGAAGAAAATAGTTTTGCATGCATATAATCATGAAAAAGGCAAGATCATGGTAGTCATTGAGGAGATCGACGAGAATTTTTCTATCTGAAGACTGACAGAGAAGGGTGCATGGAAAAAGACACTCGTCCATAGGAGAGGGGGAGCGCTGCTGTTCTAAAAAAGGCATCTCGCGATAGAGGAAAGGGAGGCCATTCACATGTCTTAATCTGGTGACGAAGCTCTGAGGAGGTAGGAGAAGATTAGTGCTGCAGTTTTTGGGCGACTGTGGAAGGAGGGGGCCAAATCATTGTTCATAATCTGGCACAGAGGTCCATGCTGATATCAAGGAGGAGCTCTCGGTTTTCTTTCTGGGAGGACTGATACATAGAGGGAAAAGGCACAACAATCGGAAATCAGAGAGTGAGGCAGATCTTTCGAAACTTGGCAATTGAAGGGGAAAGACGATCAGATAAGGGAAAGACAGTACGTGCATTCAGTGGAGGAAAAATATGATGGAATTATCTGACACACGCTGAGGAGGACCCGGTGAAGGTTAAAGAGTACACTCAAACATATGAAGTTAGAAGAGTTCCGACAGAGAACTGTGCGTATCGACGGAGGCAGATTTTCATGAACAGATCTGGTAAAGAAACCATGTGAGGAGGTGGAGGATTGAGCGCATGCTAATGAAAGTGATCACAAACAGTATTGTTTTGATCTATTCAAGTGGAAGTGACTATAGATTCATTCAATTATATCAACATATGGAATCTGTACAATGACATCGTCAACCCTCTAGCAGAGATGATGACAATTGTGAGCTTCTATAGGTTTGCGGTGATTTGATTATGATGAATAAACTTGCGATCTTTTATGTTCTATAGGTGTGGTCTCGATCTGTTTTATGTACTTATTTCTTCTGAATTAATGCATGACAAGTTATGGTGCGCGCCCATCTTCAGCAACGCTATGACATCTAAACTCCATCAAAGTGATGTTATTTGATCTTGTCACATTATACACATAAAGAGTTTTTTTTTATTGAATGTGAATTGTTAGGCATCGCTTCATCCATGATTGATATCTGTGCACTAACATCTTCAAATTCTTTGTATAGCAATACTTACCTTTGGATCAGTTCTGATGCTCTCTGCCTTTTGACGACCATCTATTAGGAAGATAGTCATGTTGACATATGTTGAGGTGCAATACATTAGTGTAGTAAATATGATCAAACATTGTTATAGGTAAAACGAAACTCATTTTGGTGTATGGGAATTCATGTTTGTTTTAGTGCATGAATCTGGATGTTAGGCACACGATCATCTCCAGCAAAACAAAAAGGTGTTGGAAATCTGAAGCTAGGCAGATGATCTGTTGCACACTATGCCTCTGATGTTTTTTGAAGCACTGATTCAAAGCGACGCTGTTCTTTGATGACCAAGCTAAGGTCATATGCTGAATGATAAGCTCCCTCAATTATCCTATGATTACTCTAGCTGCTGCAGCACAGACACTTAAATCTCAATTCAGAGGACGATTTCTGAATTACACTTTTGTTTTGCTACTTCGTTGTCATAATTGCGTTCAATTATAGATATATTTTGAAGGTTCCGTTAGATGAATGACTTCAGTCAGAGTTAGGATTTGTTCTGTATCAGTGATGACCAAAAATCTAGTTAAGTTCTATACAACGATGAGTGCTTACGTGTTTATCTTCAACGCTAATTGTTTACCTTAAGATTTCTGAGTGAAAATCATCCAAACTATGACTGCTGAATATGTGTTCTTACCCGATCTCTTGCTATATTAAATCCTGAAGTCTATTGACAGTTATTATTATTAATCCTTTCGCGTATGACTACATCAAATAGTTTTATTTATTTTATATTGCAAAATTGATGAATGATTGACGAAAACATCACTATGAAATACTACGTTTTACTCTGATAAATATAAACAAATATGTGATGTTAGAATTTGTACTTTGCGCAAGTCATGCCAATGTTTGCAGAAATTTACTTTGATCTAAAGAAATTTACTTTGATCATGTGATTTCTGTTGAAGGCAGGGAAATCTAGAAGATGAATGATTAATTTGAAATCTGAAAAATGGGTAAACGTAGATATTATCTAGTTAGATATATCTTTTTGGTGTATTGGATTTTAATAAAATAAAATGGGTAAACGTAGATATTATCTAGTTAGATATATCTTTTTGGTGTATTGGATTTTAATAAAATAAAAAGAAAAAGATGGTTATGTGAAGATAAAAAAGGACATGTCGCGAGAAGGAAAAAGAGGTTACAAAAGGAAGGCACGCAACAACCGTAGGAAGAGAAGCTCTGCTGACAGGGATGTCTGGAGGACCGGAGAACGAGTTCTGCAGGAATCATAATGTGCATTGTGTTTGATGGAATCTTGTGGTGCAATCAAGTATGATTTATGAAGTTCTAAGACTTACAAAATCTGTAATTGCGGCGTATCGTCAATCTAAGAAAGAAACAGAAGAATGTCTGCGAGACAAAAGTCTTTGTTTGTAATCTTCTATTTTCCGCTAAGTCAAATAGAGTGATTCAAAATATTTGAACAGTAGCGCATTGAAAACTTGTGTGCCTGTGAGTGCGTAAGAGTCTGGTAATCTTTGAAATGTGTAAAAATCTGGAAAGAGTATGTGCATTTTTTAAACCGGAAAATTACCGGAAAGCTACCGGAAATGAGAAAACTACGGTGAAATTTCAAGTATGATTCAGGTGGAATCTCTGCAAATGATGATCAGTGCAAATGGAGAAGTGAGTGATACTGATTTTTTGCTCTTAACTTAGATGTTGTGTTGAACCTCTGGAACCCTCAACACAATTGGCGATCCTACTGTACGGCTGACGCAGCCTCAAGAAATGCATGAGGGGCAGGCGCAACAGTTTTGGTAAAGTATATTTTACGAGGGCACAGGCAAGAGCAGCGAATGTGGACGCATCTTCAAACTTTTACGAGTGGTACGAGGCCGAGGAGCAAGAAGCTCTGGGAACTGAAGAGGAACAGGGGGAAACAGGTGGAGCAGAGGCAAGGTTAGTGGGCGGCATACTTGGAGCAAAGAAGCAACTGTAGGGGTAAGAAGACGACTCTTGTTTGACCCACTGGCAGGGGCGACCGGTCAAAGAACTAGCCGCACACCTCAACCACAGCCAATGGCTCAACCACCTCCTAATCCTAAGGTCAAAGCAGCTCATTTCAGTGGAACCTCTAAGGAGGATGCTGATTGCCATGTGGCTCAATTCGAAATAAAATGGACAGCGAATGGATATCCAGCCATGTATGGTGATGATATTAAGCTTCAACAGTTTGCAGCCACGTTGGAAGGACGAGCTTGTTGGAGTTGGACGTCTGCGAAAGCACGCGAACAACACAAGGAAGAAGAAGAAGCTTGGAGCACAACACACAAGACTGAATGTATTACTAGAGAATGTACAAAGATAAGTAGCCCATTAGGGCAATAGGCGTATATACAAGCCGGGGGAAAAAAAACCTCCTAAAGAGGGAAAAAAGTGCCCCGGCAGTCCTAGAGTGTTCACACACATCACTACCTAAATATATCAACAAATCCCCCCTGGGAGTGATGCGGTGAACAAGGAGCTGGCACTCATGTATAAGGAAGTGCCAAGCTATGTGGAAATCACTCCACAAAAGGAAGTAAGCCCAAAGCTTTGCGGAAAGCTTCAAACTTCTCCCTAGGCAGAGCCTTCGTGAAAAGGTCTGCAATGTTCTCCTGCGTGGGCACATATGCCAAGCTGATCTCCCCAGCAGAGAATCTCTCCCTGACATAGTGATAATGCACCTCAATGTGCTTAGTGCGAGCATGGAACACAGGGTTCCTCGCAACTGCCAATGCGCTCTGACTGTCAGTGAAGATGGTGGTGGCAGAAGACTGGCCAACACCCAAATCAGCCATAAGGCGTCTGAGCCACACACACTCAACAGTCGCTGTGAAAGCTGCCCTATACTCAGCCTCACAACTGGAAGTGGCCACGGTAGGCTGCTTCTTGCTCAACCAAGATATACATGAGCTACCAAGCATGAAGCAAAAACCACTGGTGGACACACGAGTGTCATAGCAACCAGCCCAATCTGAGTCAGAAAAAGCATGCAAATCTGGCGGTAGTGATCACCCCTTGGGATAAAACAACCCAAGTAGCCGAGTACCACTCAAGTAGCGAAAGATGCGCTTAACCGCTTTCCAATGCGTGACTCCTGGGCAATGCATAAACCTGCTCATCTGTGACACAGCAAACTGAATATCTGGCCGAGTAATGCATAAGTAAATCAAGCATCCAACAGCCTGCTGATAGAGAACAGCATCAAATGCATCTCCAGCATCATGAAGACTCAATCGTAAACCTGTCTCCATAGGAGTGGCAATAGGCTTACAGTCTTCAAGGCCAAAACGCTGCAATAATGTGTCAATATATTTCGTTTGACACAAAACCATTCCACCATCAACGTGCATAAACTGAATGCCCAAATAGTGATGCAAATGCCCCAAATCAGACATCTCAAATGAGGCATGCAAATCAGCCTTAAAATCAGCAATATGTGTCTCAATAGGACCAATGAGCAGCATGTCATCAACATAGACAACAATGATCAGAAGCACATCATTAGCACGTTTAACATATAAGGTGCTTTCAGTTGGACTGTTCTCAAAACCATGTGCGATCAGATAGGCATGTATCTTCTCATACCAAGCACGTGGTGCTTGCTTTAAACCATATAACGCCTTCTTTAACCTGCACACCTGGTTTTCATGCCCTTTCTGCACAAAGCCACGGGGCTGAAAAACATACACTTCTTCATGCAAGTCACCATTCAGAAATGCTGTTTTAATGTCCAACTGATGTACATTCCAACCATGATGGGCTGCAAGTGCACAAATGCTCCGAACAGTAGTCATACGGCATGTGGGTGCAAAGGTCTCATCAAAATCAATGCCTCTTTCCTGCGCATAACCCTTTGCAACAAGCCTAGCCTTATACCTATCAACTGTACCATCAGGTTTACGCTTCAGCTTGTATACCCACTTAGTGCCAATGGCCTTCTTGCCAGGAGGCAAGTCACATAAAGACCATGTACCATTCTTCATTATAGCATCATATTCAGATTGCATAGCAGCCATCCAATTTTCTGAATTTTGTGCTTCATCAAAAGAAACAGGCTCATTCTCATCACAGAGACTAGATGCAGCCATAGCATAGCAATCTGATGCAAAGGAGGCACTATGAGAGCCTGAACGAGTACGATATGACAAAGGTGCATCTAATTTGCTGTCACGCAAAGTCTGCACCAGCCATTTTGGCATAGTTTTTGCCTGCTCAATATCAGCTCTCTCATCAACAAGTGCATCATGTAAATCTGCATCAGAAATGGAATGATCTGCATCATCATATGAAACCTGCAAAGGCTGAGAAGTTGCCTCATTAGGACCAGCACTAGCCTGTCCACCTGTAAAAAGAGGCATCAAAGTATCATACATGTCTTTGGAGCTAACAGATGTCTCCTTAGTACATGAAAGCAATGGCTGAATAGCATCTTCCACAAAGACAACATCACGGCTAACCAGAATGCGTTTATTCTGTGGATGATACAGACGATAGCCTTTACTTTCAGAACTGTACCCAACAAAAATACATTTTACTGCCTTATCATCCAATTTTCTGCGATGTTGTTCAGGCACTAATGCATATGCCAAACAACCAAAAACACGCAGATGAGCAACAGATGGCTTGCGGTCATGCCAAGCCTCATATGGAGTGATAGACTGCAACGCTTTAGTGGGACACCTGTTCAGTACATATGCTGCACACATGACAGCCTCAAGCCAGAAACTATGTGGTAAAGCCTGACTTTTGACCATGCACCTCGCCATCTCCATGAGTGACCTGTTCTTTCGTTCAGCAACTCCATTCTGTTGAGGTGTATACGGCACTGTACACTGGTGTTTTATCCCACGTTCAGCCAGAAATGCATTAAAATCTGAAGACATATATTCCCCCCCTCGATCAGAACGGAGGGTGCCCATTTTACATGCTGACAGATTTTCAGCTAAAACCAAAAACTGTTTGAAGCACATGAACACTTCGGACTTTGCTTTGAGTGGATATACCCATGCATGCCTGGAAAAATCATCAATGAAAGTCACGAAGTAAAGGTAATTTCCAAAAGAGGGTGTCTGCATAGGACCACAGACATCACTATGTACAAGCTGCAATTTCTGCGTAGCCCGAACTGAACCATCTTTTGGAAAGGAAGAACGCTGCATTTTGCCCAAAATACAGCCTTCACAAACATGTTTTCCAGGTGCCTTAAGTTTGGGCAATGAGGACACCATTTCAGATTTCTGCACGCGTAACAAACTAGCAAAATTCAGATGACCAAAGCGTGCATGCCAAAGCTTTGCATCTGACATAGCCTGAGAATCATGAACTGCACATGCCGAATCATTCACAGATCTTTCATAGTCTATGAGCTTATACAGCCCACGACATAAAATGCCAGAAGCAATAATCACATCGCCATTTGAGAGATCATGGACTGTACACCTGTCATCAACAAATTTCACAACCAAGCCAATCTTGGCTAATGCAGAAACTGATAACAGATTCTTTTTGATCCCTGGCACAAATAAAGCATCTGACAAAGTGAAAGAACTACCATCAGCAGTAGTCAGAATGATCTTACCAACTCCCATAACAGGATAAGAGGAGTTATTGGCGCATGTGACAGTATTCCCTGTAGGAGCAGGCTCAAGTGAAGAGAAGAAACTGCGCTGCGAGGTAATATGTTTGGTCGCCCCACTGTCAAAGTACCAAACATCTGAGTCTACTGCAGACATGCACTGATCAGGAGAAGATGGGTCAAAACTGCAGACAGTAGTAAACGCCCATTCTTCTTCCTGCACAAGATTTGCAGACTCTGTTTTTGGTGTAGAGGCCTCTGCAACAACCATTCCAGCCTCTTTCTTCTTTGCCTCTTTAGCAGCCAGTTTTGGACAGTTCTTTATGATATGATCATTGCCTTTACAGTACTTACAAAACAATTTCTGCTTTTCTGATTTTTTCTCATCTTTGTCTTGGTTCTTTGAATGTGCAGCATTTGCAGATTTCTGCTTACTAGTAGAAGAGCTCCATTTTCCTTTGCCTTTCTGACTAGCCAGGAAAGCTTGATCTGCAACACGCATAATGGACCTGTTCTGCCTGGACTGATCTTCCTGCAATAGAACAGAGACTAATTCCTCAAATGACAAGGCATTCGGATTGCCTTTCATCATCAACCGAAGAGTAGAGGCAAAACTCTGATATGAATCAGGAAGACTATTCAGAACAGTCTGCACAAGTGAACTATCTGGTATAACCTCATCAGCAGAAATCAATTGTTCCTTCAGGTCTTTGATCTTTGTAAGAAAACTGTCCATAGAATCACCTTCATTCATGTGCTCACTCTCCAACTGTTTTCGGAGGTAAGCAACACGAGCCTCATTCCTAGCCTGGTACAAAGTGGTAAGTGTATCCCAAGCATCCTTTGCTGTTCTGCAAGAGCGAATGTGAGGAATAATGGCACGTTTGACAGACAAAGCTATCAATGCATGTGCCTGGGCATCTCTGCCATCCCAACGAATCTGCTCTGCAGTAGGTGCAACAGAAACAGCAGCACGAACAGGAATCTGCGGAATATCATCTTCGACACCATCTTCATCAGCTCCAACACCTGTATTTGCAGTACCTGTCGTTACAGGTGTAACAGGACGTCTTTCAACACCCTGCACAATGTTCCACAATCCTTTTGCATCCAGTACATGTCGCATCATATAAGCCCATAATGGGTAGTTGGTACCATCCAACTTATCCTCAACAACCAACATACGGAATACATCACTGCTTTCAGCCATGGCCGATGACTAAAATACCTTGATGCAGAAAATTGACTGTATCTAAAAAAGTTGAACGGAACTGCCCAAACGATTTCTGCTAGACCTGTAGCAGACTTCGAGACGCTTAAACGGGCGAACAGAAACTGGTATATACCTTTGGCACAAAAGGACGAAATAGCCTGCACAAGCGCTGCGATAGTGCGTTCGGAGGCCGAAACGAGCTCAGATCGCGATTTTGGCACCACAGAGCAAAGCAGTTTTGATCTCGGAAACACCCTGAGTATGCTCACCAAATTTCGTGCGAATCTGAGACTGCAAACGGAGGAGTGTCGACGGCGCCCTAGAAGAAGCGACGACCTGCTGTGATACCAATTGTTGGAGTTGGACGTCTGCGGAAGCACGCGAACAGCACAAGGAAGAAGAAGAAGCTTGGAGCACAACACACAAGACTGAATGTATTACTAGAGAATGTACAAAGATAAGTAGCCCATTAGGGCAATAGGCGTATATACAAGCCGGGGGAAAAAAAACCTCCTAAAGAGGGAAAAAGTGCCCCGGCAGTCCTAGAGTGTTCACACACATCACTACCTAAATATATCAACAGAGCTATGAGCTGGTTCAGTCAATATGGCATTGCCCATTTTGCTACGTATGATGATTTAAAAATAGCATTCTTGCAACGATTTAGAAAAGAAAAGACGCCTTCTGATGTATTAAGGAAGTTGAGGGCCATCAGACAAAAGACCATGCTGGTGGAAGACTACGCTCAGAAGTTCCGGACCCTAATGGAGAGATTGCAAGGTAATGAACGACCTACTAATGAGATGTTGGCAGGATTTCTTTTTAAAGGATTACGGAGCACAATAAGACATGCGGTGGCCAGTATGGACATTGCAAATGGCTTTGCTGTATTAGTATTAGCAACGGCGCGTGTGGAAAGAAGGTTTGGACGAGCCAAAAAGAAGCAGTCTGATTCTGGTTCAGAGGTTGAATCGGGTTCAGCAACGGAGTCGGGTAAGAGTTCAAGTGATTCTGACACTGACGCCCATGATGATGAAATAGTGAAGACAAAGCATCGTAAGCATAAAGCTAGGCACAGTAAAGAGGAGGAATGGATTAATAAGTTAAAGAGACATGGGTATTCTATACTAGCTCCAAAGGAAAAACGATTTTGTGATATCTGTGACAAAGAAGGACATACCACAACTCAGTGTTGGTATAACCCTAAGCATAGAGGGCAAGGTTCTCGGCAAGACAATCGGAATCTCAATGACGTAGCGGCCAATCAGGCTATTCCTATCCAAGGGCGAGGTAATTTTCAGAGACAGCAGCAGGTAAGACTTCCATGGAGAGATCAAGGGAATCAACAAGGGAACAACCAACAAGGCAATCACCAAGGTCGACCACCAAGGGTAATGCCTTGTGGATATTGTTCAGCTCCTCATCATTGGATAGGGCCGAATTGCCCTTTGTGGGTAAAGCATCGTGAAGAAACATGTCTACCCGTCAGTCGGTATAATCAGCATAATCAACAGGGACAACATCAACAACAGGGGCAACATGCGGCTCAGGTGAATGCCATGTTGATAGAATGGCCAGAGCAAGCGGATAGAGCCCATGATGCACCCGGTACATCTGATCGAATGCACGTTAAGAATAATAACCAATGGCAGTGTGATTGTAGACAATGTGGGAAAGGTAAAGAGGTTGAAGTGTTGGCAGTTACAAGATCAAGGAATAAAGGCCCTATTGATTGGCAGGAACAAAGGCAAATCCGAGACAAGGTTTTGAAGCAGGTTTGAGAGGAGTCTCCTAATCAGGCGAGGTGTGGAGGTCAGACTGAGCAACAACAGGGTGTGAAATTGATACCTCCCATTCTGGAGCGGGATAAGGCGCCGAGTCAGCAAGGCTTGGAAAATGATTGGTTTGATGAAATCATTAGCTCACTGTTACAGTTGTCTTTGGATCAACTGTTATCTTTGGTACCTGTGTTTCGGGAGAAATCGTTGAAAAAGCTACTTGGATATCATGCAGAGCCCGAAGTTGGTCGATCCCTTTAATTTCGGCCAACAAAATTGATCCAGCAGATGTGGATTTTGTAGTACCAGTAATTCAGGTGCAGTATAACCAGCAGCAATTTGCCGAAGTATTGCTTGATGGAGGATCAGGAGTATACATATTACCTGAGCATATTTTTATTGAAATGGGTAGACGGGTATTGGCTCCAGCACCTTTTTAGGTAAAGATGGCGGATCAAACACGAGTACAACCGGTTGGCATTCTAAAGCAACAACAAATTATCATTTTCGGCATGATATTTATGGTCAATTTTGTGGTTATCTGAATGTCTGAGTCCACATATCCGTATGAAATGTTGTTAGGGAGACCTTGGTTTCGGCTCGCCAAAGTCAAGCAAGATTGGGGCTTGAATGTAGTAATGATTACCAAAGGTAAAAAGCAACTGACGATTCCTATGCGTGGACGGAAAAATATGTCAGTACAGGAGAAACCACTTATGGCTCAGACCATTAATTTAGCAGATGAGATTGAAGATGATGAAGAGGAAAAGTTTTTGCAAGCAAACCCAACGGTGGTGCCGGTATTAGAAGTCGATGTTGCAGGAGTGTTAAGTAAGGATTATAGTAGTGGGTCAAAGGTAGAAGGGCCAGTTCCTGGTGAACAAGTGGCAGGTGCCCAGTTACAAAAGATATTTGATCAACGTATAGACATTCCGGTGCAGAAATAGATGGAACAACAGGAGGAAGAGATAATTGCACGGGTGGAAAGGATGTATGATCAGAAGTATGCAGGTTCTATGCGGGTGAAGGAGGAGGAGCTTCAAGAGGTTAATTTAGGAACCGAAGCTGAACCCAAGATGGTGCGGATTGGTAAAACATTGGAAGGAAAGTTTAAGGAGGATCTTATTTGCTTGCTTAAACAGTATTACCACTGGATCCTTTCCAAAAATGGGGCATGGATTTTGTGGGACCTATTAAACCTACCACTCAGCGGGGTAATAGATATATATTGGTGGCAACAGATTATTGTACGAAATGGGTGGAAGCAGTGGTATTGAAGGATAATAAGCTAGCAAGTGTGGTCAAATTTCTTTATCGTAATATTATGACCAGGTTTGGGTGTCCGATTGAGTTAGTGAGTGACAGAGGTACTCATTTCTTGAATGAGGTGATTTCAGAGTTAACAAGGATTCATTTAATCTTGCATAAAACGACTACAGCCTATCATCCTCAAGCGAATGGGCAGGCAGAAAGTACGAATAAAACTTTAATGCATATTCTTAAAAAATTAGTGCATGAAAATTAGAAAAATTGGGATTTGTTTCTTGATTCAGCCTTGTGGTCATTCAGAACAGCATTTAAAGTGACAACAGGTATGACACCTTTCCGATTGGTATATGGATTGGAGGCAGTAGTACCTATGGAGTTTGTAGTTCCAAGTTTGCGGATTACGATAGAGAAGATGTCGTCTGAGTTATCGGTTAAACACAGGAGTAAATATCTTTTACAGATTGAGGAAGATTGTTTGATAAGTGCATATATTACGGAGGTGATTCAAAGGCGGAGACAAGCCTGGGTAAATAAGAATGTGAAGTTTAAGTTATTCAAAGAAGGCGATTGGGTGATGGTGTATAATTCTAAGCTAGGACCCCATCCAGGAAAGCTTACATTGAGATACAGGGGCCCATATCAGATTGTGCAAGATTTGGGTCAAGGCACTTTTCGAGTGGCAGATGTGTTTGGCACAAGGATGGACAAGCCAATAAATGGATTCAGGCTGAAATTATTTCAAGGGAAGCCGCCACATTTGGATTGGTTATCTGCTAATGTGGTGCAAGTCGTTCATAATCCAGAACAACACTTCAACAATGTTTGTGATCATCGCAGTAAAAGAGTTTATTTCTCTACATTTTTATCTGTGGTACAGTGTTTTTTGACCTCGTGTTGGTTCAAAATTACATTAAGTAAATTTTTACGATTACAATGGAGACTTGGTTTATAGTTGCAGTTCAACAGTGTGCTAGGGGTTAGCCCAAGGCCAATGATGGATAAGGAAGGGTTGTTGAATCAAGGTGTACAAACTAAAGAATATTCCGGGTTTGCAAGTAATGAGGTGTTGGGAATAAGTATACTTAGTATTACGAGTCAGCAGATCTATAAGGAGCAGAGGCATCGAGGGAAATATGAAAAGAAAGCTAGTATTCAACCAATTATTATCTTGCAAAATACAATTTGTCAGAATTATATGATTGGAAGTTTTTGCATTACAAAATGTAGTATTGAGGAATTTAAATATCAATTTTTTATTCTTGAAGTGCTCATGAGTGTTCAGTTCCATGATTCTTCTGGCACGCGTAGAAGATTTGTTAAGTGGGTTATTGATATGTGGGGCAACCGATTGTTGATGATTTTTATGATAATCCATACTACAATATTATTGAGTCGTATGAAGGGGTACGTGCGTAAGTACGTCTATCATTGCAGTCAGTGGCAGTTCAAGCATTCGCACTTATGGAACGAATATTTTCAGTTCTACTTAATGGCTTTCAGGATAATACTTTTTTCTGCGTTTTCTGTGTTGGTGCCTGAATCAGGAGTCATGAGAGGGTGTATGAGAAAGAGAGGAGTTGTAGTGTGAAAGGAAGAAACCACAACGGAGGAGAGTGATAGTTCGTTACAGGAGGATGAAGATGAAATATCAACGCCATCTGCAACGACTAAGGTTGTGCAAACGTCTATGGAGCCATTCACAGACTTTAAAGTGGAAGTTCATACATAGTCTGCTCTGAATGAGAATTGGCTCAGAAGGATTGGGTTATTTCAGTTCGCTACGTTGCCATGGGAGCGTTGGAGATGCAATTATTATGCAAAGAGCCAGCTGGACATCATTCGGAAAACGAAGGGTCAATTAGCACTTCAGGTAAAATTTTCACCGGAATCAATTGCAGAAATATCTCAATTGCCTACGTACAATGATGTAGTCATTCCAAAATGTTCCGAGGAGGCCTTGAAGAAAGACTTTGGACCCAGAGAAGGAGGACGGCAGTACTACATGATGAAGAATGCAAGTTATGTTCGAAGGGAGCAGTTAAAATGGTATTTGGAAAGGTTGTGTTTTATCATTAAATATGATTCTATGTCCAAGGAGAATTTTGCACCTCTGGCTTATGCAGAGGCAGGTGGAAAAGTAAGTTGGGCTCATTGGGTGTATGATTACCTACATAGTGAGATCTTTGTTGGTGATAGGCGTAAAATGCAATCAAAGAGTAGGCTATCAACATATTTAGCCGCATTATTCAAGTTCGTGCAGCTAGTTGAAGGTCAGAAGATAGTGTGGCCAAGGGAGATAAATTTTCGTGGTCATCAAATAATGAGTCGAGAGCAGGAACAACTAGCAGCGAAACAGGTAATGGATAGACCTTCAGAGACGTGTGAAGATCTTCTCTACGCAGGTTATATTGCACAAGAGTTGAAACCGGTTAGTCAGACGGTTCAACCTGATGTAAGAGAAGCCGAGATACAGGAGGATATTTTGTTGCAGGTGCCAGATGGTGTTGAGCAGCCGAAAGCATTCGGAACAGTTTTTAAGTTGTCTAGAAAGAGAAGAAGGGAGGAACAACTACAAGCAGTAGGTGAGAAAATGTCGAAGGATGTTAACATTTCAGATTATGATGTATCAGGAATGAAGAAGAGGTTGCAGGAAATTTCTGATTTCTTAGTTTTGCAAGAGGAAAGATTGTATTGGCATGAGCAAACAAAAATACTTATTAATGTGGATGATTATCAGTCTTTGCAGGAGAAGACTAAAACACTTCAAGAAGCGTTGGATGAGAAGGAACAAATGTTGGAGGAATTGCAAAAGGACAAGATGCAATATGTGATAGAGTTGTCTAGTATAAAGCAGTCTATGCAGGAATTTGAAGAATGGCAGAAGTCTGTGAAAGCACAAATTCAAAAAGAGATGATGGATTTTTTAGTATTAAATGCTACTTTGCAGAAGGAACAAGTGATTCTTCATTCGAGAATACAAGTTTTGCAAGAGTTGGAAAAGCAGATGTTAGCAGATGAAGATGTGGAATTAGATGCTACATTAATGACAAGGTCGGATATAGGAATATTGAAGCAACAACTCCATAAGTATGTTTAGGACATTTGGAATGTTTTCCAAAGTTGTTGGCTTAGTATGTTTAAGCTTCAGCATGAATAGGTCCAGACGTGCTTTGTGTCCAAGTATGAGAAAGATTTAGTATGTGTAATTACAAAGCAAGAGAAGCAAATTGAAGAACAGATATACATAATTAAGGAATTGCAGGAACAGTTGTTGCAAAGGAAGTTAGAAGAAAAGGTGGACATATTAATTGAGAAGAAGCAATTTATTATTGATGCAAACTTTCAGGAAAAGCAGGATGGTGCAGAAGAGGATGTCAATAGGTTCCAGAATCGGAAAAATGAAGTAGAACAAGTGCATACTTTCAAACAGTCGCAGGAAATAATTTTATATGATCAAGGGATTGTCAAATTCGAGTCTAATTTTGAACAAAATTACCCACCGGGCTATGCCAGGTGTTGAAGGCAGGGAAATCTAGAAGATGAATGATTAATTTGAAATATGAAAAATGGGTAAACGTAGATATTATCTAGTTACATATATCTTTTTGGTGTATTGGATTTTAATAAAATAAAAAGAAAAAGACGGTTATGTGGAGATAAAAAAGGACATGTCGCGAGAAGGAAAAAGACGTTACAAAAGGAAGGCGCCCGACAACCGTAGGAAGAGAAGCTCTACTGACAGGGATGTCTGGAGGACCGGAGAACGAGTTCTGCAGGAATCATAATGTGCGCTGTGTTTGATGGAATCTTGTGGTGCAATCAAGTATGATTTATGAAGTTCTAAGACTTACAAAATCTGTAATTGCGGCGTATCATCAATCTAAGAAAGAAAGAGAAGAATGTCTGCGAGACAAAAGTTTTTGTTTGTAATCTTCTATTTTTCGCTAAGTCAAATAGAGTGATTCAAAATATTTGAACAGTAGCGCATTGAAAACTTGTGTGCCTGTGAGTGTGTAAGAGTCTGGTAATCTTTGAAATGTGTAAAAATCTGGAAAGAGTCTGTGCATTTGTGAAACCGGAAAATTACCGGAAAGCTACCGGAAATGAGAAAACTACGGTGAAATTTCAAGTATGATTCAGGTGGAATCTCTGCGAATGATGATCAGTGCAAATGGAGAAGCGAGTGATACTGATTTTTTGCTCTTAACTTAGATGTTGTGTTGAACCTCTGGAACCCTCAACAATTTCAAAACTCTTATAGTCTTATGCAAAAGCATGCAGATAACTTCAACCATTTTGCATAATTATTTGATAGTGCATAGATAAAACTGACAACGATATCTACCATTGTTTTGATAAACTTTACTTACTATTATTTGAAGAGTGATGGACACCATTGGATGCATGACAGCTATCGCCTATACTTAGTTTTACTGATGCATGGATCATTGATTAATTTGTTTTTTACAACAAAGAGCCAGACAAGATGTTACTATAGGTTATAGATTAGACGTTGATTACAATTAATGAAAGACAATAATTATACAAAATTGGATTTAAAAGTCCTTTAGCTTTAGTATGAGTAAAACATGGATCTTAACTTTAACTTGTTTGTGAGTAACATTGAAAGATCTAGTTCAAATAGTAAAAGCATATGTTTTCCTATGATGAGCATGATAAATGAAATCTTTGTGATGATTTGTTTCTAAAGTTTCCTGACATGAGGATTAGTGTGCAATTGAATTACAAATATTCTCTTCAAATCTCTATTTACCTGAGCTTGTTCCAAGCACCCAGTGTGCACCGTTAGCGAGACGGATGACTTGATCCACCAACCATCGCAAATCGCTCCCGCAACGTGTTCTACCAAAGCACTAACATCTATCACTCCATATGATGTTTGGCATGGTCGCCAGCCATCTGTTTCTCATCTGTGTGTCTTTGATTGTCTTGCATATGGATTAGTGCCTCAACATCAAATAGAAAATTGGAGGACAAAATAGTGAAATGTATTTTTGTTGGATACAATTCTGAAAGCAAAGGCTACCGTTTGTATCATCCACATACCAAATGCATCTTGGTTAGCCATGGTATTGTTTTTGTGGAATATGCAATTCAATAATTAATTTCATGTACTAAGGAGACATTAGTTAGCTCCAAGGATGTTTATGACACTTTGTTGCCTCTTTTTATAGGTGGACACTCAAGTGCTCGTCCAAATGAGGCAATTTCTCAACCTTTACAGGTTTCACATGATGATGTAGATCATACCATTTTTTATGGAGATTTACATGATGCACTAGTTGATGAGAGGGATGATATAGAGGAGGCAAAAGCTATGCCTAAATGGCTAGTGTATACTTTGCAAAATAGCAAATTAGATGCTCCTCTATCATATCATACTCATTCATGTTCTCATAGTGCTTCTTTTGCATCAGATTGCTATGCAATGGCTCCCTCTAGTCTTTGTGATGAGAACGAGCTTGATTCTTTTGATGAACCAAAAAATTCAAAAAATTGGATGGTTAGAGGATCATATTTTCACCAAAAGAACCCTAATTGCATTTGGAGTTTCATTTTGGTATGGAACTTCTTCGAGAGAGATTTTTTGGGTGTGCAAGCTCTTATTTTTTGAGTTTGATGGCCGTGTATGATCATTGTGATAGCTCCTCCATATGAGAGTAGAGCATAATCTTGTCATGTGTTTGGCATGTGAGATGATATTATGGTATACTCCTTTTTTGAGGTTTATGTCATCACGAGTTTCATCATGTCATTGTCAGTGGATGTATAATGGCATTGTGGTCTCTATCTTGCTTATGCCACTTGGTTACGGATTTACTTACCAGTTGCACATCATTTTTTATGAGAGTTTATTTTGGATCTTGGTTAGTACTTGTATCATTGTTTTCATGCAGGTACATGATCCAGATTGGAGCCTCAACTGCACATGCTCATTTGTCACCTTCTTTGGCTATCCTATTAGCATATGATCATTGATTTGATGTCTATTTGCCAGTGTGATTCTTGGCATATGTGGATTGTGATTCCCACATGGTTATTTTGCTTCTAGAGTCGATTTTACAAAGGAGGTGATGCTGAAATTTTGATGGATTTTATGCTAGAAGAGAGCTCTAGTGGATCTTGAAGCTTGTGTGATAGCTTTGGATCATTGCATATCTCCATTCACTTGGACTTGGTCACACATTGTTCGTGATAGGTTGGACCATCTTGCGGAATTCACTCTTGAGTGGGAGGTGTATCACCATTGTATTGGCATGTATTGCCACCAATTTTTGGCATGCGCATTTGCCATTATCTTTGGTTCGATCAGTGACAAGTGGTGATAGGCTACTTATTATTCTTTTGCTATTGGTTATCTTGTTTGATTGCCCAATTTACAGGGGATACTCTATCAAATTTTTCATAGGATTCTTTCACATCCACTTGGTCAGTTTGGAGACTTGATGAGCAGTCTTATGCTCATGATTTTATATGCATGGTAGATGCATGGTTATGTGACAGGTGGTTCACATGGTTTCTTCTCCAATGAGATATTTGTGATGTGACTGATGCATATGGATATGCAGGTGTGATCATATTAGTGATAGAGTATTATTTCTAGTCTCTTGCCACATTGTTGGTCTCTTGGATTACTAGCATGGTGTCTTCTCAATTCGTTGGTACTGACTTTCCGAGATGGAAAGCTCAGATGTGGCACACATTGGTTGGTGCAGGGTTACACATGTATGTGCATAGAGATGCACAGAGGCCTCGTGACATGCCCGACCATGTATGGATGGATATGGATGCATTGGCTAGCTCCACTATTCAATTATAGCTTGTGGATTCAATATAGAGTTCGTTATGTACAAATTTTCCCATTGATTTAACTTCAACCCTTCTCTTAAAAGAGAACCTTAGAAGGGTGTTGGATTTTGCTTTGGATACTTCAGAGGAATCTCAATTGCTGATGGAGGATCTTTTGAGTCTACTATCAAGGTTGAATATTAAATTCTCTACCTTTAAGGGATCAACTTATGAAGATGCAGATGATCATGTAAGGAGATTCATCTCCTTATGCCACAATCATGGGCTTCAAAAGTGACAAGATGTGATGTTGGTGCTATTTTTTTCTACATTAGAAGGACTTCTAGATAAGTGATACAACTAGTATGGCAATGGTCACTTCACTAGCTAGGAAGAAGCATTGAAGACTTCATTCTGACAAATATTCTCACCAAGCAACTCTGAGCCCTATGTTAACTCAAGGACTTCAAATTAAAGCAAGGTGAATCTCTTCATGAATTACATGCTTGTACTAAAGCACTTCTCACCTATTTTTTGCATGCTCCAGGTGATTTCTTAGTTACGAAATGAATAAAAAAGGCTCTTCCAAGGTCATCCCAATAGAAGCTTAGGGAATCCCTAAGACCGGAATCCACATTGAATGACTTTGTGGGAGTCGCATGTCACAAAGAGGAGGCTAGAATGCACTTTGAAGGAGGGACTCAAGAAAACTATGTTGTGAAGCTTGACCCAATCAAGCAACTTAGAAGAGAATTAAGAGAGCTAAGATACAATGAAGTCAAAACGAAAAAAAGATAATCTCTCCATGTGCAGACAATAACAAAGATTTAGTGGCCCAACTTCACCGAGAAGTGGAATTGCAGACCACTTAGGACATCGGAAGGCAATTCTGGTGTACCACGTACAACAACAAGGGTCACTCCCAAATAAACTACCGTAATTGAGTAAGCTATCAGTTTTGTAGCGAAAATGGCTATGAGGTGAATGAATGTTACTACCTCAAGGGAGTTGTCCTCAAAACCACCCCGCTCTGATCCATATGATTGCAGTGTCTCCAAAAGAAGAAGGTATGACTCCAAAATCCTATGTTGTTTCATCATCCGCAGTGCTTATGATGACTAGGGCTAGGCAAGCGACAACAACTTGTGCAGAAGAGCAATAGGGAATCAAGAAAAAACAAGAAGGCAAAAGGGCTGATTTGGAGGATGGACTGGCCATTGAAGAAGCCTACGACAAGGTGAAGACTTCAATGAAAGATCAACCTACTTGCCCTCAAGAAAATATTCAGGAGGTAAATATTGAAGAAATTTCGAAGGGCGTTCACCACAAGGTCAGTTTATTCCAACTTATAAAAATAGATGCAAAGGTGAGAAATGATCTACTGAAGTCTTATAGTTTGCTTACCTGATCCCACCACCTAGTATAGATGGGTTCATGGTGGATTTTCCCCTTGCACCATTAGCAGACTAAAAAAGTTCAAGATTATCTATTTCTATAAACAATGAAATCTTGACGGGTGTCATTGTGGATGGTGGCTCTGGCATCCATCTCATGCCTGATTTTACTATGAAGAAATTAAATTTGGACCTCAACAAGGCAACACCTTTTACTATCACACTAGCAGATCAACATCGAGTTACACCACTGGGCATCATTGAAAAGGCACTCATGACAATGCAAGGTTGTCAATTTCTCTTTGATTTTGTTGTTATTGCCGTATCACATGATACTCATTGTAGGATTGGGGAAGGAATAGGTTCTGGATTTCTACAAAGGCTAATAATCAACTATAGATACACTTGGAGGAAGGGTCCGACATTGCCAAGGCTACCAGGTATACAGTGGACACTCACCTAATGCCTTTTCTACCTCATGAAGATGATAATCTGTTAAATTGGATGATGGGCAGTGAGGAATGTTGCACAAGTGAAATAAGAGAAATAAATGAGGATTCTATAGAGGAAGCACACGAAAGCCAAACAGAGGCAAAAAGTGATGATTTGAACCTGAATAGTAAGGAAAAAGGTAAGGAAAGTGATTACCAAAAATTGCATGAAGAAGCAAAAATTGGGCGCTATGAAGCGCAAGTTGGGCACCTCTCTCAAAGTGGGCACCATGAAGCCCAAGATGGGCACCTCTCTCAAATTGGGCATCATGAAACCCAAATTGGGCACCTCTCTCAAAGTGGGCGCCATGAAGCCCAAGATGGGTACCTCTCTCGAATTGGGCATCATGAAACCCAAGTTGGGCACCTCTCACAAATTGGGTGTCATGAGGCCCAAGTTGGGAACCTCTCACAAAGTAGCCCAAGTGGGCGAGAAGTCTGAGATAGCCAAGGTGGCCAATTTAGGAACTTAATTTTTGGTGATTTCATGTTGGGCCAACACTAGTTAGGCACCTAGCAGATAGTGGGCAAGTAGGCAAGAAGGCTTCCCTTGGCCCAAATGGGCTGATTCTCTCCAAAGAACTGACTCCTTCTCTAGAGCAAGGTGGTAAAACTCACTTTTTCAAGGCATCTCTAGGGAGGCAAAAACCACCAAGTAGGCCACTTAACCATAGTGGCCAAATTTTACCAAAAAGGATCACTACACTCCTTTCTCTAGGTGAACAAACCAAGGTCACTAATTATTTGGATGTTGTTTTAAAATATGTAGAATGTGTCAAGGAACCTCAAGCTACACCCTATGATTCAGTGGTCCCAAAGGATGTCCTATTTCCAAAAAATTCATTAGAATGGACGAGTGAGCCAATCATAGAGCATGAGATAAGTAGTACTTCTGTTCCTATTAATGAAGAAGAAGCATTCTTATAGGACATGCATTTTGAAGAGAAGCAAAATTATCACTTGAGCAACCCACAAAGCAAAATGGTTACAATACCATGTAGACACATTCCAAAGGTAAGTTTAATTTTAGATTACAAGGAAGCTAGGACATGGAAGAAACTAAAAAAGAAGCACTCGAAAGCTCCAAAATGTTATTGGAGGGTGGTGTACAAGATACTGCTACTACTCTAAGGATAGAGCCTCACTTGTAAGGTGACGAACACTATGGCTCTAAAGAGAACCAAGAAAACAAACATTACAGCTCTAAAGAGATTTGACTAAAGAGATTCGATGACATGAGAAGAGAAGTAAAGAGGAGGACTTATGGCCAACACTCAAGGGCCAAGGAAGAGATGTTTTGTGGATCTCTGTTGCTAGAAGAATTGGATGAGGACAAGAAGCCCATGGATAACACTTCCAAGATGGAATCTAATTCTATTTGAATCAGGATGGAAGAAATTCAATCATTGTACATACCATACTTTACTTAACTTCAATTCTCTAGTTCATTTTGTTTGAATAAGCAAAATAAAGGAGTAGTTGCATTGAGACTGTGCAAAGACTTGATGTCGGGGTATGTAGTGCAACAAAACATAACATCCTTCCTAGAACATGATAATAGATTCTTTCTAAAATATTGAAAATGTAGTGGTTGACCTCTTGTCATTGGCATGAGGCTTGGAGCACTCGATTGGACATTTCTCCATGGCATGAGTGAACTCTTGGAGTACTTCATTGGATATTCCTTCAAGCACTCTCTTGGACACCTTTTGGTGTAGTACTCTCTAAGGGGGCCTTGGGAAATCTTTTCATGCAAACTCTTTAGTGTGGACTCCTTGGGCTCCATATGGGAGACCCCTCACCTTTAAGGGCCAAGGTGATCACCCTTGGGTGACACCTAGCCTTTAGGGGCCAAGGTGGTCACCCTTGGGCGACAGCTTGCCCATGGGGACCAAGGAGGTCACCAATTGGGCAACCTTTGGCTAGGGGCCTAATAAATAAAACAAGAAACATGAGGATTAAAGTAGAGCTAGGAAGAAAAGGGATCCCATAGTGATGCAAAGTGATTCATGAAGATAGAACATTGATTGAAGTAAGAAAAGGCAGAGACATAAAAGTAGCATCGAGTAAGGAAGTAGACACAGTGAAGCCATCAAGAGTACACACACTAAAGCTGCCAAGAGGAATATCAAGGAGCAAGGGTGGGCTTCAAAATCGAAGACAACCTATCTCCTTCCCAAAATGGGAAGACGACCTCCTTCCTCTCATGGTATGAATACCCCTAGTTGACCAGGCACCCCATCCACTTACTACCACATATGCCACCTCTAGAAAGTAATTTGGCGACTATCACTTTGTGCATGGAAGATTTGGTTGACCTCCTATTTTGCCCCCTTATCTCAACTAGGCACCCACCACTTTATACATGACAATATGGTCGACTACCTTTTTCACCTTCACCTTGCAAATTGGGCACCTACCATTTCTTCAGCAACACTTGGGCGAGCCACCTCCTTGTGCAACTTAGGCAAGCCACCTCTTCATGCAACTTGGGCGATCCACCTCCTATTTGGCAATGAAGGGTGAACACTTCAAGGTGTGAGGCTACTACCATCTTCTATACCCAATTGTTGGGTGATGCCAAAAAAATATTCATACTCAAGGTGTGAGGAAACTATCATTTTCTCTACCCAATTGATGGTTGATGCCAAAAGTATGCATACCCAAGGTTTGGGTGACTACTAAATAGATGCATGCTAGGTGACTACTTGGAGGCTACCACATTGGGTGACTAACTACCATTTTGGAACTTGACATCTAGTGGTGTCAAAAGGTATGATTAGGGGGCCAAAAGTGGTTGGATACTAAATCCATAATTAGCCCACTCCTCCACCACTTTGGCATGTGCAACATTTATCGTTGGGATTCAGCAAGGCCACTCCTTTGACCTTTGAAGTTTATATAAACATAGACTTGGAACTCATTTGGGGTACCTCTCATCATCTTCATCTAAGCCTTGGATCATCAAATTGTTGTTCTCTATTAGTTGGGGCTATTTCTTGGCCATTCTTTGCATTCTGCTGCAACTTGCCCATTGTGTGTTGAGACCATTTTGTGGTGACTATATAGAATGTTGGTTCTTAGTTAAGTGGCAATTGGCATTACAGAGTGACCGAGTAGCCTTGGCTAATATTTCTTAGTCAGTCGCATTGTGTTGCATTTCTCCTATAGAGATTTCTTGATTATTATAGTACTTATTGTGTTGATTTCTTCTAGCCTCTGGAGTGGCTTCTAGCCCACTGTAATGTTCATTTGGGCTATTTCTAACTCATTGTAACCATTTGGAGTGTCAAGAAATTAGGCTTTTCTCATATATGTGTACTTGTCATTTTTTTCATCTCTATGTCTTTATTGTCAAGTAGTGTACCTCCACATAGATATGTCACAAGGTATACTTCCCTAAGGAAGAACTCCCCTTGAGTAAAGGAAGTACAAGAACTGTGGTCATTGAGGCCTCTTCTACAATTTGGCACTCTCTTTGATACCCCAATACCTCCTCTACACTGCGCATAAGCAAGTTTCCCATTCCATCTAAGTTGCTCCTGTGTAGATTGAGGAGGAGTAACCATTGTATTTGAAGAATAAAATCCATATGTGACAGTAGATTGTGAAGTAGAAGAACGTGAGCGTCTTTGATCTACATCTTCCACTAGGTTCCATAGTTGCTTTGCAAAAATAATTTGTTTCATCATTTAATACCACATTGGATAGTTGGTCACACCATGCTTGTTTTGATCTTGATGCATGCCAAAAAAGTCATTGGTGCCTATCATTTCACTAAAGAACAAGAATGTGACAATATATTTAGTTCCATGAAAGCTGAAATTTCCATCTCGCAATCTGTCACTCTGATGGTGATTCTGACTACATGAATGACTTTGGAATGGGGTTAAAACCTTGATACAACTAGTGGAAATGCTTTCTAGCTATGGAAATCAATGTTCTATGCTCCAAAGTCTATTTGCTCTGTTAAAAAAGTGTGTGCGCGTGATGTAAAAAGCTAAAACTTGAGAAGGAGCTGAATTTGCTTTGATACCATTGTTGGGTGCGTGTAGAAGTGCGAAAGACACACGAGAAGCACATGTTGATATATTTAGGTAGTGATGTGTGTGAACACTCTAGGACTGCCGGGGCACTTTTTTCCCTCTTTAGGAGGTTTTTTTCCCCCGGCTTGTATATACGCCTATTGCCCTAATGGGCTACTTATCTTTGTACATTCTCTAGTAACACATTCAGTATTGTGTGTTTGTGCTCCAAGCTTCTTCTTTTTCCTTGTGCTGTTCGCGTGCTTCCGCAGACGTCTATCTCCAACAACTGGTATCAGAGCAGGTCGTCCCTTCTTCTAGGGTGCCATCAACACTCCTCCGTTTGCAGTCTCAGATTCGCACGAAATTTGGTGAGCATACTTAGGGTGTTTTCGAGATCAAAACAACTTCGATCTGTGGTGCCGAAATCGCGATCTGAGCTCGTTTCGACCTCCGAACGCACTATCACAGCGCTTGTGCAGGCTATTTCATCCTTTTGTGCCAAAGGTATATACCAGTTTCTGTTCGTCAGTTTAAGCGTCTCGAAGTCTGCTACAGGTCTAACAGAACTCGTCTAGGCAGTTCCGTTCAACTTTTTGAGATACAGTCAATTTTCTGCATCAAGGTATTTTAGTCACCGGCCATGGCTGAAAGCAGTGATGTATTCTGTATGTTGGCTGTTGAGGATAAGTTGTATGGTACCAACTACCCATTATGGGCTTATATGATGCGACATGTACTGGTTGCAAAAGGACTTTGGAACATTGTGCAGGGTGTTGAAAGACGTCCTGTTACACCTGCGACTACAGGTACTACAAATATAGGTGCTGGAGGTGTTGGAGCTGATGAAGATGGTGTCGAAGATGATATTCCGCAGATTCCTATTCGTGTTGCTGTTTCTGTTGCACCTACTGTAGAGCAGATTCGTTGGGATGGCAGAGATGCCCAGGCACATGCATTGATAGCTTTGTCTGTCAAACGTGGCATTATTCCTCACATTCGCTCTTGCAGAACAGCAAAGGATGCTTGGGATACACTTACCACTTTGTACCAGGCTAGGAATGAGGCTCGTGTTGCTTACCTCCGAAAACAATTGGAGAGTGAGCACATGAATGAAGGTGATTCTATGGACAGTTTTCTCACAAAGATCAAAGACCTGAAGGAACAATTGATTTTTGCTGATGAGGTTATACCAGATAGCTCACTTATGCAGACCGTTCTGAATGGTCTTCCTGATTCATATCAGAGTTTTGCCTCTACTCTTCGGTTGATGATGAAAGGCAATCCGAATGCCTTTTCATTTGAGGAATTAGTCTCTGTTCTGTTGCAGGAAGATCAGTCCAGGCAGAACGGTCCATTATGCGTGTTGCAGATCAAGCTTTCCTCGCTAGTGAGAAGGGCAAAGGAAAATGGAGCTCTTCTACTAGTAAGCAGAAATCTGCAAATGCTTCACAATCGAAGAACCAGGATAAAGATGAGAAGAAATCAGAAAAGCAGAAATTGTTCTGCAAGTACTGTAAAGGAAATGATCATATTATAAAGAACTATAATCCAAAACTGGCTGCTAAAGAGGCAAAGAAGAAAGAGGCTGGAATGGTTGTTGCAGAGGCCTCTACACCAAAAACAGAGTCTGCAAATCTTGTGCAGGAAGAAGAATGGGCGTTTACTACTGTCTGCAGTTTTGACCCATCTTCTCATGATCAGTGCATGTCTGCATTAGACTCAGATGTTTGGTACTTTGACAGTGGGGCGACCAAACATATTACCTTGCAGCGCAGTTTCTTCTCTTCACTCGAGCCTGCCCCTACAGGGAATACTGTCACATGCGCCAATAACTCCTCTTATCCTGTTATGGGAGTTGGTAAGATCATTCTGACTACTGCTGATGGTAGTTCTTTCACTTTGTCAGATGCTTTATTTGTGCCAACGATAAAAAAGAACCTGTTATCAGTTTCTGCATTAGCCAAGATTGGCTTGGTTGTGAAATTCGTTGATGACAGGTGTACAGTCCATGATCTCTCAAATGGCGATGTGATTATTGCTTCTGGCATTTTATGTCGTGGGCTGTATAAGCTCATAGACTATGAAAGATCTGTGAATGATTCGACATGTGCAGTTCATGATTCTCAGGCTATGTCAGATGCAAAGCTTTAGCATGCACGCTTTGATCATCTGAATTTTGCTAGTTTGTTACGCCTGCAGAAATCTGAAATGGTGTCCTCTTTGCCCAAACTTGAGGCACCTAGAAAACATGTTTGTGAAGGCTGTATTTTGGGCAAAATGCAGCGTTCTTCCTTTCCAAAAGATGGTTCAGTTCGGGCTACACAGAAATTGCAGCTTGTACATAGTGATATGTGTGGTCCTATGCAGACACCCTCTTTTGGAAATTACCTTTACTTTGTGAATTTCATTGATGATTTTTGCAGGCATTCATGGGTATATCCACTCAAAGCAAAGTCCAAAGTGTTCATGTGCTTCAAACAGTTTTTGGTTTTGGCTGAAAATCTGTCAGCATGTAAAATGGGCACCCTCCGTTCTGATCGAGGGGGGGAATATATGTCTTCAGATTTTAATGCATTTCTGGCTGAACATGGGATAAAACAGCAGTGTACAGTGCCGTATACACCTCAACAGAATGGAGTTGCTGAAAGAAAGAACATGTCACGCATGGAGATGGCGAGGTGCATGGTCAAAAGTCATGCTTTACCACATAGTTTCTAGCTTGAGGTTGTCATGTGTGCAGCATATGTACTAAACTGGTGTCCCACTAAAGCGTTGCAGTCTATCACTCCATATGAGGCTTGGCATGACCGCAAGCCATCTGTTGCTCATCTGCGTGTTTTTGGTTGTTTGGCATATGCATTAGTGCCTGAACAACATCGCAGAAAATTGGATGATAAGGCAGTAAAATGTATTTTTGTTGGGTACAGTTCTGAAAGTAAAGGCTATCGTCTGTATCATCCACAGACTAAACGCATTCTAGTTAGCCGTGATGTTGTCTTTGTGGAAGATGCTATTCAGCCATTGCTTTCATGTACTAAGGAGACATTTGTTAGCTCCAAAGACATGTATGATACTTTGATGCCTCTTTTTACAGGTGGACAGTCTAGTGCTGGTCCTAATGAGGCAACTTCTCAGCCTTTGCAGGTTTCATATGATGATGCAGATCATTCCATTTCTGATGCAGATTTACATGATGCACTTGTTGATGAGAGAGCTGATATTGAGCAGGCAAAAACTATGCCAAAATGGCTGGTGGAGACTTTGCGTGACAGCAAATTAGATGCACCTTTGTCATATCGTACTCGTTCAGGCTCTCATAGTGCCTCCTTTGCATCAGATTGCTATGCTATGGCTGCATCTAGTCTCTGTGATGAGAATGAGCCTGTTTCTTTTGATGAAGCACAAAATTCAGAAAATTGGATGGCTGCTATGCAATCTGAATATGATGCTATAATGAAGAATGGTACATGGTCTTTATGTGACTTGCCTCTTGGCAAGAAGGCCATTGGCACTAAGTGGGTATACAAGCTGAAGCGTAAACCTGATGGTACAGTTGACAGGTATAAGGCTAGGCTTGTTGCAAAGGGTTATGCACAGGAAAGAGGCATTGATTTTGATGAGACCTTTGCACCTACATGCCGTATGACTACTGTTCGGAGCATTTGTGCACTTGCAGCCCATCATGGTTGGAATGTACATCAGTTGGACATTAAAACAACATTTCTGAATGGTGACTTGCATGAAGAAGTATATGTTTTTCAGCCCCGTGGCTTTGTGCAGAAAGGGCATGAAAACCAGGTGTGCAGGTTAAAGAAGGCATTATATGGTTTAAAGCAAGCACCACGTGCTTGGTATGAGAAGATACATGCCTATGTGATTGCACATGGTTTTGAGAACAGTCCAACTGAAAGCACCTTATATGTTAAGCGTGCTAATGATGTGCTTCTGATCATTGTTGTTTATGTTGACGACATGCTGCTCACTGGTCCTATTGAGACACATATTGCTGATTTTAAGGCTGATTTGCATGCCTCATTTGAGATGTCTGATTTGGGGCGTTTGCATCACTATTTGGGCATTCAGTTTATGCACGTTGATGGTGGAATGGCTTTGTGTCAAACGAAATATATTGACACATTATTGTAGCGTTTTGGCCTTGAAGACTGTAAGCCTATTGCCACTCCTATGGAGACAGGTTTACGATTGAGTCTTCATGATGCTGGAGATGCATTTGATGCTGTTCTCTATCAGCAGGCTGTTGGATGCTTGATTTACTTATGCATTACTCGGCCAGATATTCAGTTTGCTGTCTCACAGATGAGCAGGTTTATGCATTGCGCAAGAGTCACGCATTGGAAAGCGGTTAAGCGCATCTTTCGCTACTTGAGTGGTACTCGACTACTTGGGTTGTTTTATCCCAAGGGGGGATCACTACCGCCAGATTTGCATGCTTTTTTTGACTCAGATTGGGCTGGTTGCTATGACACTCGTGTGTCCACCAGTGGTTTTTGCTTCATGCTTGGTAGCTCATGTATATCTTGGTTGAGCAAGAAGCAGCCTACTGTGGCCACTTCCAGTTGTGAGGCTGAGTATAGGGAAGCTTTCACAGCGACTGTTGAGTGTGTGTGGCTCAGACGCCTTATGGCTGATTTGGGTGTTGGCCAGTCTTCTGCCACCACCATCTTCACTGACAGTCAGAGCGCATTGGCAGTTGCGAGGAACCCTATGTTCCATGTTCGCACTAAGCACATTGAGGTGCATTATCACTATGTCAGGGAGAGGTTCTCTGCTGGGGAGATCAGCTTGGCATATGTGCCCACGCAGAAGAACATTGCAGACCTTTTCACGAAGGCTCTGCCTAGGGAGAAGTTTGAACCTTTTCGCAAAGTTTTGGGCTTACTTCCTTTTGTGGAGTGATTTCCACATAGCTTGGCACTTCCTTACACATGAGTGCCAGCTCCTTGTTCACCGCATCACTCCCAGGGGGGATTTGTTGATATATTTAGGTAGTGATGTGTGTGAACACTCTAGGACTGCCGGGGCACTTTTTTCCCTCTTTAGGAGGTTTTTTTCCCCCGGCTTGTATATACGCCTATTGCCCTAATGGGCTACTTATCTTTGTACATTCTCTAGTAATACATTCAGTATTGTGTGTTTGTGCTCCAAGCTTCTTCTTCTTCCTTGTGCTGTTCGCGTGCTTCCGCAGACGTCTATCTCCAACAGCACACACAAGGAGCACAAATGCATCAAGACACATAGAGAAGATGGATGGTTGGAATAGCTCACTCTATTGATGATAAACATAATTGAAGTAAGAATTGAATAATATCCCTAAGTACAAAGTATGAACACATATGAGTGTGTCATGTATGTGGTAACATGGGAAAAAACCTCTAACCAACACTAGAGTAAAAAGTGACCATATATAAAGAAAAGGTTCACATCAAAGCCACTCAAGGAACACATAAGTGTAATGTTGCTAACTACTTAGGCTTAAAAATGATGAGTGATAATCATAGCTAAAGTGTGTCTCGGAAGTGTTTGATGCTCCTCTAAACTCAACATGATAAGGACGATTTAACTCCAAGAGTTACAATTGCTTTTTTACTCCTCATGTGATATGATGATAAGTATATATCCTTGTAGAAGGCACTAACAAATGTGAGTTCCAAAATCCTTCAAGCGCACTCTAAGAAGTAAAGATTGCAAAATCCTTTGGGTGTAGTTGTCAAAGAGAAGGATATTCTACGTTGCTCGTCCAAACTTTTAATGGAGTTTCAAGCTCATGAGGACATTGAAACTCTAAGAGCTCACTCACACACATACATTTAGTCAAGATGGAAACACTTCACAAGCTCTACATGCGTGTTCTCTCTAGTGCTTTTGTCCAAATGCTAATATGAGGATTTTTACGATGCCAATACAAGCTTCAAGTTTACCATCACATTTCCACAACTTTTATCCTCCAATGAAATATGCAATCAGGCCACCCACTTCCTTGAAAGAAAGAGGAAGAAAATTGACGTAGAATGACTTTTTGATGGTAGAGACTGTTAGAGAAGTTCTCATGTATATACATATGCATATATGCATGTATGTATGTACATATGCATATATGCATGTATGTATGTACATATGTAATGTATGTACATATGTAATGTATGTATATACGTTTGTATGTATTGTGTGTAAGTATGTGTATACGTATGTGTGTGTATATATGTGTGTATATATGAGTGTGTGCGTATATATGAGTGTGTGTGTATGTGAGTGTAAGTGTATGTTTTTTTTTTTGAGAGTACAATGAATTGGAAAGACGCACACACCCGAACTTGTGAGGTAGAGGCACTCATCTTGGGAAACTTCATGGACACTCATCTTTGGGAACTCATGGACATGTCCAACCAAGATTTGAACTTAGGACTTCCTCGAAATTCAAAGCATCAACCACTAGGCCATGCAAGATTGGACATGTAAGTGTATGTTTGTATGCCAGAACGTTTTCAAAACATTTTAATAAGCATCGAATGACATAGGAATACCTATGTAATGCACACATGCCCATCTTGGGATAACAAAGTTATGTACTTTAAAGAGGTGATTATGTTGATGCAATATATTCCCTTTTGCACATTTCAGTTATATATTGTGTTTAGTTATATATTGTGGTTGCCCTTTAGAATAAGATTTGAATAGCCGGGTGGAGAGACATGCCTTATGACCATTATTCACATAATGTGTGTGTCTTTTCTTCCCAACCTCGGAGAGGTCTCTTACAATACCGATTGTTCTGCCTCGAAAAATGGGTATGCTGGGATCCTTAATGGGATCCTGCACGCTTCTCGCCCCGTCACCTTCTTTATGGGCTCCGTCCTCCAGCATTCTATTGAAGGGACGGCAGTGGTCTACGCATACGTTTCCCAGCGTTCACCGACATGAGGTTTGCGCGTATCGCTTCTCTGTTCTTTGCACTCATCACTCCGGTTTCTTCAGCTTCGCCACAAGGAGCTCCTCTTGGGGTTCAGATGAATCGCCTTATGAGGTTCTGGGTTAGTGCGTTGCCTCATTCTCTTTGCAACACATCATGTTAATCAACCCGAGAAATGTTTTGTAGCTTTTGCTGCATAAGGGAGTGCGCACTTGTGCTGTGGAGCTACAGAATGTTTGCGGGCTCAAGCTCATACATATGATCTCAGAATATCTTGACGCTACGTAAAATATGAATATTGTTATGAAGTTATCTGAGAACTGGCTTGAATTCGTACCATTTACAACTTGTGGCAAGCTTGGGGCCAAATTATTAGTAGGCTCTCTGGAATTTCATGATAATCCACGTTTCGATTCTTCATTGCTCACTATTGGATGGGTTGAGAATATAACTTGGAAGGAGACTGCTCCCTTTGTAGAACTGGAGAAGGGGTTCCTGCACAAGTTCAACACATATATTATCGCTCCTAATGAGGTGTTGGCTGACTATTCAACACATATATTATCTCTCCTAATGAGGTGTTGGCTGAGCAATGGACCAACAGAAATGAAAGATTGGACATGGGCAGGTTTCAGAAAGTAAGTCTCTCAGCACAAAAATATTCAATCTTGAAGGTAGAACACCACTTTCACAATCGTGTGGAGAAAAGGTGGTATTGGAGAAAATGTCCAACGTGAGCTGATGATACTTGATCGTCACCATGAGTGAAGTCTCTATCCAGCTTGAGCTTATTGCCATCTTTGCTCTAGTCTTTGTTCTTGATGTTCTTTTTTGACTGCTTGGACTTCACTTCTGATGTTTAATCGATATCTGATGGATACGGTAAAACATTTTTGATGTTATTTGAGGAGGCCTAAATGTTTGATAAAAAATCAAGAATAGATATAGTACGAACTACACACTAATAACTATAGACAACAATATCATATTATATATACATACACACACATATATATGCGTATAAATATATGTATACGTGTACATTTGTCCTCACCATGAGTGGAGTCTTTATCCAGCTTGATCTTATTGTCATCTTTGCTGGAGACTTTATTCCAGATGTTTTTTTTTTTTTTGACTTCCTGGACTTCACTTCTGATGTTTAATCGAAGTCTGACAAATGCAAGAAAATATTTTTGATGTTATTTGAGAAGGCCTAAATGTTTGATAAAAAATTAAGAATAGATATAGTACATACTACATAGTAATAACTATAGACAACAATATCATATTATATATACATTCACACATATATATGTATATGTGGACATTGTGTGTAAATCTTCATCCCAAAGCCATTGGTCAAGATAATGATTCATTGATTCGAAATCTCATAATTCATTCAGTCATTCATGAAGTTGTATGAATGATAGAAAATTTAAACGCTAAAGATATGAAACTAAATACAAATCATCATGAAAGGAAAGTTGAAAGTATCAAAACGTGAACCATGAAACCTCAAGTCTCAAATCATATGATATGAAATGATATGTCATCTCATGACTCATACCATATCATACTTCAAAGTTCAAAATCATCATTTGCTACATCATTATCATCATCATTACCACCAACATCATCATCAACATCAAGATCATCATTACCACCAACATCATCAACAATGTCAAGATCATCATTTATAGCATCCTCATTTGCATGGTTCTCTACAATAGTGCAATCAGATGAAGAAGGCATCTCTCCACGATTTTCCTTTCGTAATGTAAGAAGCCTTTGATCATCATCCTCTTTTTCTATCATATCAAGAGTGAGCTCGATTTTTTGAAAACTCTTTCTTTGATCTTACATACAAGCTGCAAGTTTGTTTGAATATACACTAACTTTTCAATGTGTTTGGGTTTCAATTTGTTTCTTCTCTTTGTATGGATCAATGAGAATGAGCTTGAATTTTTGTTATAAGGTGAAGCACAAGACACTTGTGAAAGGATACAAAGAGCTAATCTTTATAAAATGGGAACACTAGGGCCAAATTGTTCCCACCATCTAACAATATAATGCATTCTACTCTTTTCTCTTACAAGTGTACTTGAAAATTCACTTGACATAGATTTGAGTGCATCCAACTCATCACATAAGACACATTGATTGGAAACATCAACATGCGTGTAGCTCTCAATGACATCTATCCAACCACAATAGACTTTGGTGTCCGTATGTGGAGCCTTCTCCCTCCATATAAGATGAAGAGCAAATTCAGCAACATGAAGAGGGGAATTGCAAACATGTCCCATTTGGCAATGCATAGGTTTTTCACTTTTATATGTAAGCTCATAAATAAGGCCCATTGTGGTCCCTTCTTTATCTGCATTGTTCTCTTGTGTGAGCACATATGCCAAATTGATCGCTCCAGCACTGAACCTCTCCCTGACATAATGATAGTGCACCTCAATGTGCTTAGTGCGAGCATGGAACATAGGGTTCCTCGTAACTGCCAATGTGCTCTGACCATCGGTAAAGATGGTGGTGGAAGAAGACTGACCAACATCCAAATCAACCATAAGGCATATGAGCCACAGACACTCGTCCGTCGTTGGGAAAACTTCCTTATACTCAGCCTCACAACTAGAAGTGGCCACATTAGGCTAAAAGTGGCCACGGTAGGTTGCATCTTGCTCAACCAAGATAAGCATGAGCTACCAAGCATGAAGCAAAAACCATTGGTGGGCACACGAGTGTCATAGCAACCAACCAATTCAGAGTTAGAAAAAGCATGTAAATCTGGCGGTAGTGATCCCCCCTTTGGATAAAACAATCCAAGTAGCCGGGTAATACTCAAGTAGCAAAAGATGCGCTTAACTGCTTGCCAATGCTTGACACTTGGGTAATGCATAAACCTGCTCATGTGGGAGACAACAAACTGAATATCTGACCAAGTAATGCATAAGTAAATCAAGTATCCAACAGCTTGTTAGCTTGTTGATAGAGGACAACATCAAATGCATCTCCAACATCATGAAGACTCAACCTTAAACCTGTCTCCATAGGAGTGGAAATAGCTTTGAAGCCTTCAAGGCCAAAATGCTTAAATAATGTGTCAATATATTTTGTTTGACACAAAGCTATTCCGCCATCAACTGGCATAAACTGAATGGCCAAATAATGATGTAAATGCCCCAAATCTAACATCTCAAATGAGGCATGCAAATCAGCTTTAAGATCAGCAATATGCTTCTCATGAGGACATGTGAGAAGCATGTCATCAACATAAACAGCAATAATCAGAATCATATAATTTGCATGCTTAACATATAAGGTGCTCTGAGTTGGACTGATCCCAAAACCATGTGCAATCAAGTAAGCATGTATCTTTTCATACCAAGCACGTGGTGCTTGCTTCAAACCATACAATGCCTTAGTGGACCTGCACACTTTGTTTTCATTCCCTGTCTACACAAAACCACGGGACTGAAAAACATACACTTCTTCATGCAAGTCAACCATTTTTCATTATAGCATCATATTTTGATCGCATAGCAATCATCCAATTTTCATAATTTTGTGCTTAATCAAACTGAACAGGCTCATCCAAATCACAAAGACTAGAGGAAGCCATAGAATAACAATCTGATGCAAAAGAAGCACTATAGGAGCCTGAACGAGTACGATATGATAGGGGTGAATCTAATTTGCTATCTCGCAAAGTCTGCACATTTAGGCATAATTTTTGCCGCCTCTATATAAGTCCTCTCATCAACAAGTGCGTCATGTAAATGTGCATAAGAAACGGAATGATCTGCATCATCACGTGAAACCTGTAAAGGCTGAGAAATCTCCTCATTTGGACAAGCACTAGGCTTTCCACATATGAAAAGAGGAGCAAAGTGTCATACATATCTTTGGAGCTAACTAATGTCTCCTTAGTACATGAAAGTAATGGCTTAATAGCATCTTCCACCAAAACAACATCACAACTAACCAAAATGTGTTTAGTACGTGGATGATACAAACGATAGCCTTTGCTTTCAAAACTGTACCCATCAAAAAATACATTTCATTGCTTTATCATCCAATTTCTTGCGTTGTTGTTCAGGCACTAATGCATATGCAAGACAACTAAAGACACGCAAGTGAGCAACAAACGGCTTCCGACCATGCCAAGCCTCATATGGAATGATAGAGTGCAATGCTTTAGTGGGATACCTGTTAAGTACAAATGCTTCACACATAAAAGCCTCAAGCCAGAAAACTATGTGGTAAAGCCTGACTCTTGACCATACACCTCGCTGGCTCCATGAGTGATATGTTCTTCATTTGAGCAACTCCATTCTATTGAGGTGTATACGGCACTATACACTGGTGTTTTACCCCATGTTTAGCCAGAAATGTATAGAAATCAGAAGACAAATATTCCTCCCCTTCATGGGAACGGAGGGTGCCTATTTTACAAAATGACAGATTTTCGATCAAAATTAGAAAGTGTTTGAAGCACATAAAGACTTCGGACTTCGCTTTCAATGGATATACTCATGCATGCTTGGAAAAATCATATGAAAGTCACGAAGTAAAGATAATTCCCAAAGGAGGGTGTTTACATAGGACCACAGACATCACTGTGAACAAGCTGTAATTTTTGAGTAGCTCGAATGGAACCATCTTTTTGGATCGAGGAACACTTCATTTTGCCCAAAATAAAGCCTTCACAAACATGTTTACTAGGTGCCTCAAGTTTGAGCAAAGAGGACACCATTTCAGATTTCTGTAGGAGTAGCAAACTAGCAAAATTCAGATGACCAAAGTGTGCATGCCAAAGCTTTGCATATGACATAGCGTAAGAATCATGTACTACACATGCTGATTCATTCATAGATTTTTCATAGTTTGAAGTGAAGTGAAGAAACATGTGGCAGTATTCCTTGTAGGGGAAGGTTGAAGTGAAGTGAAGAAACTATGCTGTGAGGTGATATGTTTTGTTACCCCATTATCGAAGTGCCAAACATCTGAGATTTTGAGTCTATTGCAGACATACACTCTTCATGAGAAGACGGGTCATAATTGTAAACAGTAGTAAATACCATTCTTTATTCTGCACTAGATTAGGAGACTCTGTCTTTGGTGTACAGGCCTGTGCAACAACCATCTATTTTCTTTGTCTCTTTTGCAGCAAGTTTTGGACAACTCTTTATGACATGATCATTTCCTTTACAGTATTTGCAAAACAATTTTTGCTTTTCGGTTTCCTTTTCGTCTGTGTCATCCTTTTTTTGATTGCGTAGGATTAGAAGATTTTTGCTTACTAGTATGAGAGCTCCATTTATCTTTGCCCTTTTGACTAGGAAAGTTTGATATGCAACACACATGATGGATCTGTTCTCCCTAGATTGATCTTCCTGCAATAGAATAGAGACTAACTCCTCAAATGTTAAGGCATTTGGATTGCCTTTCATTATCAATCAAAGAGTAGAAGCAAAACTCTGATATGAATCTAGAAGGCCATTTAGAACAGTCCACACAAGTGAACTGTCAGGCAAGACTTCATCAACAGAAATCAACTTCCCCTTCAAATCTTTGATCTTTGTAAAAAAATTATCCATGGAATCTCCTTCATTCATGTGCTCACTCTCCAACCATTTACGGAGGTAAGCAACATGAGCATTATTTCTTACCTGGTATAAAGTGGTAAGTGTATTTGAAGCATCCTTTGGTATACTGCAAGAGCGAATGTGAGGAATAATGGCACGTTTGATGGACAAGGCTATCAATGCATGTGCTTGATCATCTCTTCCATCCCAATGAAGTTGCTCTAGAGTAGGTGGAGAAGGAACTGCAACACAAACAGGAACCTGAAGAATATCACCATCTTCAACACCATCTGCATCATCTTCAGTAACTGTATTTGCAGATGTAATAGGATGTTTTTCAAGACCTCGCACAATATTCCACGGTCCTTTTGCAACCAGTACATGATGCATCGTATAAGCCCATAATGGGTAATTGGTACCATCCAACTTATCATGAACAACAAACATAAGAAATACATCATTTCTTTCAGCCATAGCCACTGACTAAAATACCTTGATGCAAAAAATGATTGTATCTCAAAACGTTGAACAGAACTACCCTATCAAGTTTTCCTAATCGCCTTGAGATGCTCAGCAAATTTTGTGCGATTCTGAGATTGTGACCGGAGGGGTGTTGACGATGCCCTAGATAAAGCGGCGACCTTCCTTGATACCAATTGTTGGAGTTTGAAGTTTGCGGAAGCACGCGAATAGCACAAGGAGGAAGAAGAAGCTTGGAGCACCACACACAATATTGAATGTATTACCAAGAGAATGTATAAAGATAAGTGATCTGTTAGGGTTATAGGCATATATACAAGTCAAGGGAAAAAACCTCCTATAGAGGGAAAAAAGTGCCCCAACGGTCCTAGTGTGTTCACACACATCATTACCGAAATATATCAACATTACAAGCATAATAAATATGTAAGCAAACTGTGTTTGTGCTCGTTTTATCAAATTTTACTTGTGAATTTTCTAAATAGAGCTAAAACAATCGGCTTCATATTCACAAATGTGAGAGTGTTTATAACATTATCTATTATTCGCTTGACCCATGCAAGTTTTCCAATATCTTCAAATAACAGATCTAAGCAATGGCACGTACATCTTGTGTAGAAAATATATGGGCATTGTTCTCTACGAAAGGGAAAGCTCTTAGATAATTTGAGGCATAGTCTATATAGACTTGCACTACATTATTAGGGGCCAACATCCAAGATAACATTTTTAAGTATCTCAAAAATGTACTCTCCTGACTTTGTCTCACATGAAGTACCCACAAATCTTAAGAACATTATGCCATCCATGCAAGACACCATAACATTGATAATTGATGTGTTTCTTGTATCATAGCAACCATCACACATAGTAGTAAAACCAGAAGTATTCCATTTTGTTGGTTTTTAGGCCAACAATCAATAAAGAGACAAAGTGGAGAATAGACAAGATATGAGAGAGATAGAAGGAGCATAACTCTAGATATATTCAACATATTCCATGATGAAGTACAAGCTTCCCATAACTTCACAATTTCCAACATATTCCATGAGATACAAGCTTCCCATAACTTCACAATTTCCAAATCTGATGATGATCTTCTTCAAATAGATAAGCTCTTAGTTGCAGCATACCTTGAAGTGAAGAGCGTAACTCCATCGTCTCCAAGTTGAAGGACCACATTCTTCTCCTCCACAAGCTCAAAAGATAGCTCCAAAAGGTGATAGATTATGAGCCCCATACCCCATCCTTGTATAGACCTGAAATGGTCTTGCTTGTCAAACAAAATGCACAAAAGGCTAGGTAAGGTGATTCTCGTTGCAAATCTTGGTGGAAAATTTGGGATGCCTTTTTTATGTTTTTTCTTTAACTTTCGAGGTTCCACGTGACATTATTACTAGGCATTGATTTTATATGTTATGTGTGATAGGATTTTCACAAGTGTCATGCTTGCTTTTCAAATAAAAGATGTTTTTCATACCAAATTTGAGAATTTTTCGGTTGAATTTATTTGATCAACATTTGACCATCCAATTTTGGTTGAATTTATCTTGGAGGAGGGGTTCCCTAGTGTTGCCCCAAAACCCGAATTTTCTAACAATCCCCTTCTAACCTCATACTAGGGGAAGATATGAGATAGGTATGCTTGTTAATTATTAATTATTTAGTTATTAAGTTTAGTTTAGGTACCTTTAATTTTCACATACCATGCCAAGTATGCATCAATAAACACAAGGATCTTAGATATGAAGAGTGCTTCCATAACAAACATCACAAGGAGAACTCACACATCAGCCCTCTAGATGCGTGGAGTGGATGTAGGATATAGTGCATCAGTGGGTAGGGCATTGTGGCGAGCCTCAGAATGCTCTGCACGTCCAAATCGGCAGGGTGCACTCTTGATGTCTCCATATCTCCATGTCATGGCGTGCATGAATCGCCTGAATCTCTCTGGTGGAGACTGGCTCTCCGGAGTGGGGGTCTCGATTGTCGGTGTTGCTGTCTAAGCTCCTCTTCTCTTTGTAATGTGACACCCCGCGTCGGACTCGGCTCTCGGGCGGTTGTGGGTCTAAAGAAATCTGTAATATGAGTCTAGGGATCGGGTGTATCTCCATCCGCGGGAGAAGTGAGGCACGGCGATGCTGGAGCTCTTCTAGGAAACGACCTAGAGGGCGATGGTCCTGTGTCTCCAGTAATGCCCTGATCTCTTTGGGTCCCTGAAGAGCTATGGGTAGCGATCTTTGATATCCTCATATGCTTGGCATCTACATGTGTAGTGCTTCTCATCCTCCACCTCTGCTTGGAAGATCTTGCATAATCTCTTGTCCTTGGGGGTGTGTGTCGCTCGTCCGACCTCAATCTCGAGCTGGTGTGATGATACTCTGAGCTTCCCAATGGCCACTCTCTCTGCTGGTGCCATGTATGTGTCCATGTATCGTGGTCTCTGAATGAAACCATCTGTCGTCACTATTAGGAAGTGCTCTCTATAGTGTTGCCTCTTTGTGGGAAGAGGCTACCGTGGTGCTATCCATGTCTCCCTGATGTGTATTTCTAGTAGGTCCTAACGGATGATCCTGTTCCTCTCCGAATGAGAGAGGGTAGTGTAGGGGGAAGAGAGGTCGTACTGAAAAGGGGGGAGGCCGACAATGCTCATGCCATGGTTTGCCAACCATCGGTAGGTCTTTGCGTACCATACACTCTCATGCCCTGTCTCAACCAAATGTCTGGAGCTCTCAAATGCAATCCTGGTGAGTCGGCCGGTGGGGAGCTCCCTGACTCTCAGGATAAAGGTCACCCTCTGGAAGAGGGCCTCCACCAACATCGGTGGTGTGCCAAGCTCAGCCCGTATAATATCATGTGGAACGGAGGGCTTGCTTCGGAGCAAGCGTGAGATCATGGTGACCTTGGGCTTCTCAATCTGTGTCCACATTTCCGCCGTAATGCCGGGTGCCCATATTGCCGCTGCATACATCAAGGCGGGTGTCACTAGAGTATCAAAGAGCCACCCCTTAGTCCGGGGCTCCCTAGAAATGTGCCTGAAAGCAGTGTCTCTTCAATCCGGCAAGTGTCGCATAGCCTCGCGTCAATCTGTCTCTCGTTGCCTGGGCCATGGAGAACATACATGTAATGCCTGAGAAGGTGACACCTAAGTAGATGTAAGAATCCACTACCTCTCCTCAAGCTGTGGTGAAAGAGGCTGGACTGCGTATTGTCTTGGAGGTGTGGAAGATCATGACCTTGGTCTTGCCAAGGTTCACTGTGAGTCCTCTCTCAGTGTCGAAGGTATTGAGCACGTGTAAATGTGAATGCAGCCCCTCTTGTGACTTTGAAAGCAAGACAATGTCATCAACATATAATAGGATGTGTACTTGCATACCCTAGAGGTCTCCTCCTTGCCCTCCTGCTTGTTGTATATACTCCGCGATCTCGTCGATGTAGAGACCGAAGAGAGTGGGTGAGAGAGGGCAACCTTGTTTTACACCAATGGTGCTAACAAGGCTGTTTGATAGGCTGCCTGGGCAACGTACCCTGCGTGTGACTCGTGCATACAAAGCATGGATGGCCCATAGCACCAGTAAAGTCTCTGCTTCCTCGCTTTCACGCTCTCGATCAGGCAGCGAAGCACGAATATGTGGTCGATGTTGGAGAAAGTGTGGCGGAAGCCTGCTTGGCCAGGTGCTCTGATCCGAGTTGCCTCAACATGTGTACTAAGCTCTGCCTCTAGTATTGCGCCATAGATCTTGGCAAGGATATGGCCTATCATAATAGTCTTGTAGTTCCCCGATACATTGAGTGCGTATATAAAGTGCTTGCCCTGGAGTCTTGTGTGGTCTATTGAGCGGCCATGCTGCATCCTGCGGATGGCTCGTCGTACCATGCCTGCTATAAAGAGGGTAGATATCATTGGGCGCGGTGTGGGGGAATTGGCAATGGGGGGACAACTGACTTGAGATATCATATAACCACCGGGTGTAGGTGTGCCAAGTATGAGGATGTGCTATGGGTGTAGGTGTGCATGGCTCACGTAAGGCTCTCCATGCGGTGGGCCATGGCGTAGTCCCTACTCATGAGTAGGTCAAACAACTCTGCCTCCTATTGCTCCTCGAAAGGTCGTCGCTTCCTGTGTGTGAGAGGTAGCATCTGTCGTCATGCCTCCCTCTCCGTGATGGATCCCAAGATACTCTGTGTTCTGAGGTGTTGGTATAGGTGTTTGCACTCCTCATCTTACCATCTATTTTGGGGTGTATGCCCCAGCCGTATCGAATGTGTGATGCTGTATCGAATGTGTGATGCTGTGGGTGGTGTATGGGAAGCTCAGGGTAGCGGATGGGAGGACCGAGGAGAAGTGGGCGGTGAGGGTGTCTAGTGGGGCGGAGGGATTAAGGGAGTAGATAACCTCTCGGACATGTGAGCTATAGATGTGTGCTAGTTCGTGTCTAAAGTGAATGGTGGTATGGGCATGTGGTGGCATGGCGGTGGGGTGGGGTATGCATGGTGAGCCGCATATGGAGAGGGCGAGGTATGTGTGATCATCTCCAATCGGCATGGGTGGGATGGTGAATGAGTGATGAGATGTGTTGCTTTCGGGGGTCTGATAACATAGCCTACCACACTGCCTCCCTCCGGTGTCATGGGTGGGATGCAGGTAAGGCCACCTAAGGTGGGCCAAGTCGCCATCCTATTATAGATAATGAGACGGTGTGCCGCTCCCATCTGGAGTGTGCTGTTGCATTTGTTGACGGTGAACTGACTCCCACCTATAGCCATCAATCCTCGGTAAGCTCCTCCTTTGGCTCTCATGTGTCTGTCAAGAAGATCACATCCCTTCCCTCCATCATCTCCTCTAGGCGCCCTGGGTGTGTCTACAAAGTTCCATTGCATTTCCAGACTGCAATGTGCACCTCCTGCTTTGCTTTCTCATAGTCCATGAATCCCTAGTCGATGGGTCGTTTGTCAATGATGACGCGATCGTCTCTATATAGGGCATGATGTCCCTCCCGTCATGCCCGGAGGACATGAGGCATGCATGCATGTCTGTGCTCTACCTGCATCCGTGTAAGGTCATCGTCCAAGTAGATCGGGGTGCCCAGTGTAGTGCGTAGTACCGCCTGTCGTATGGGGAAATCTCTCCTTCCGGTCCCATTCGAGAACTGAAGGATGAGTGCTTTGCTTCGTGTGGTGTCCCTCTCTGCTCGTGAAGTTCTGGCAAAAGGGAGAGACTCGTTCGCGCCGTATCCGAGTTGGGTGCAAAAGGAGCGCAAGTCCTTCTCTGGTGATCCGTTTGTCTTTGTGAGGCCGGAGACGCGACATTGAGCCTGCGAGCCTTTTGCATCCGCTCCTCAATGGTGGTGTGTACTATGTGGATCTCCTGCTGGATGTTTTTCTTCGCCTCCTGTCGATGTTGAAGGTTTTTTTGACAACTTCGACCCATCCATCTTTTTTGGTCTCTAGTTCGCTCTTAACCACCTCTATGCACTCTTTCTTGATGGTCGCCTAGATGTCCTCTAGCTATGTTGCGATCTCCCCCTCCTCTCGTATGCTGTCCACCTTCGTCCTCATATCTGTAAGTCTAATGTGCAATTCCTCCTTATCTCGTGAGTGTTGCTTGCGGATAACAAGAAGCTTCTCTCGGAGGGATTGGTTCTCCTTCTCCAAGGTTGCTACCTTGGCTTCGAGGGTGACAACTTTGCAAGTGACCCCATTCAGTCCCGAATCCCCTTCTTTCTTATGTTTCCCTATCAATTCTCGGAGGGTATGCTCTAAAGTGGCCAGTTGTTCCTCCAACTTGGTAACCATGGAGGGAGAGAGAGAGAGAGAGAAAGAAAGAAAGAAAGAAAGTCATATTAATGTCTTCTGGAGGCCTTGGCCTATGAGACAAAAAACATGTACAAGTGTAGCAACCCTGTGTAGAGGATGAAATGAAATAAAAAGTATATCGCTACACAAAGCTATATAAGTCTGGAAAAGGCTGGGGAGACATGGCTCTGACTCTGCAAATAGTGGCCACCTTATACATGGGGGACCCATAATGTGAGAAAGTGTGAATAAAACACCCTAGCTACTGGTGAATGGGTGGAGGTGGGTGTAGTATGTGGTACATCGGGGTTGGTCTGAGTGCCTCTTGAAGGAAGACAGCCCAGAGGGTGGTGGTACGCCTATGCTCCATCATGTGGTCATAGGCTGTCCCGATGCGTGAGATATCCTCCTGATATAGTCGTGGTCGATGATATCCGCCCATGCGTGGTCGGCGCCGTGCTCTGTGCTGCTGCTCGGTGGAGCGTGAGCCCTATAGATGGATGTAGCTCAGCTTGATGAAAAAACTGGGTTATGGTCTGCTGGGTACTCACCCGTGGCTGATGTGTGGGCTGGAGTGACCGCTCTCGCCTCTCGTATGCTGCTGCGAGGAAGCGTCCCAAGCGTTGTTTGTCTCCCATAGTCATGCACAATGGGAGTGACTCCTCTATCTGGAACTGTGCTCGTAGGTCTAAGTATGCTGGGCATCTGATAACAAAATGCTCCTCACTCTCTACCTTTGTCTCGCATACTGGGCACCACCTCTCCTCACGTGGGACTCCCTTGGACCGACCCCTCTCAATCTCGAGCTGATGTGATGAAACCCGGAGCTGCCCAATGGCGACTCGAAGCTGGTGGGGTAGATATGTCTGCATGTATCTCGGAAGCTTGATGAAGCCCTCGTCTGATATATGTAGAAAATGCTCACGGTAATAGAGCATTTTTGGTGGCAATGTACCCCTAGGGCTCACCCATGTCCTCTGTATGTATGTATGTATGTATGCCATATCTCCTGACGAATGATCCTATTTCTCTCCTGAGGAGAGAGCGAGTAGGTGGGTGCATGTGAGTCGTACTGTAGTGGTGGTAGCTTGTCTATGTCAAAGCCATGGTGGGCCAGCCAGTCTCGTGTCTGTGCATACCATGAGGAGGTGTCGCCTCCTAATGCCATGTCCCATGATGCCTGGAAAGCCCGATAAGCAGTGCGCTCTGTATCCATGCTCCGGAGTCTGTGTATAGGCATATTGTCTAGAATAGTGCCTCAACTAGCATCGGTGGTGCAACGAGCTCTGCTCTAACGATATCATGTGGTACTGAAGGCTTGCTGCGGATAAGTCTGGAAATCATGAGGATCTGTGGCCTCTCTAATGCTGTCCATACTGATGTGGCTAATCCTGATCCCCATATGGCTGCCCCATACATGAGTGCTGGTGTAACCAAAGTGGAAGAGCCATCCCTTTGTGTGGGGCTCCTGAAAATATGCCTGGTGGCGCTGTCTCTCCATCAAGGCTAGTGCTGCATACCCACGTGTGATGCGGTCACGTGTTGCCTGAGACAGAGAAGACCCCTGATGCTGCTGTAAATGTCACTCCCAAGTAAACATATGATCCGACCACCTCAATCGATCCACCTGCTGCTGTGAACAAACTGTCTGCGTACCTGTGCTGATGTATGAAAGATCATGACCTTGGTTTTACCAAGGTTCACAGATAACCCTATGTGTCTGCAAAAGTCATCTAGGCCATGTAGATGATACTGTAGACCTTCTGCAGACTTTGAAACCAGTACAATATCATCAGCGTATAAAAGAATATGGACAGTGGACCGCGTACCTCAATGCCATCACCCCCCCTGTTGTTGTATGTAGTCCACTATCTCATCAATGTAGAGACCAAAGAGGGTGGGTGAAAGAGGGCATCCTTGCTTCACCGCGATAGTGCTAGCAAGTGGATGAGATAAGCCCCTCGGACATCTGACTCTGCCAGATACTCTCGTATAAGGCGTAGATCCCCCATATCATCTCCTCGGGAGCTCCGATATCAAGTAGTCGTATGAAGAGTCGTCTCCTGGGAATGGTGTCAAATGCTTTGCGGAAGTCCACAAAGCAACAATATAATCTCCTCTTCCTCACCCTTGCCTAGTCGATGAGGCATCTCAGAGTGAAGATGTGGTCAATGGTAGAGTAATTGCCTATGAAACCTTCGTGTCCTGGAGCCCTGATACCCTTCCTCTCAGTGAGAGTACTCAACTGTGTCTCTAGTACCGCCCCATATAACTTGGCCAATATAGGGCCAATCATGATCGTTTGGTATGTAACTGGAGCCATAGTATCTCCTGACTTATGAATGGGCACTATGGTGTGCTCAGTCCATGAGTCAGGGAACCCTTCAACGAGTGCACGGTTGAAGAGGTGGGCAATGAGCGGTGCAAGGGTCGTGCCTCCATAGATGAGGTGCTCAGCCTGCAAACCGAAATGGTCATGGGCCCTGCCATGCTGTAGATAGGCAAGAGCGCGTCCCATCATAGTGGGTGTGAAGAAGTCAAATGTAGTAGGACGTGAGCTCTGTGGTCTGGGAATGGGGGGTTGGTATGGGATCTCGTATAGGCTCAGTGCATAGCTATGCCATGTGCTCCGGTCTCGGATGGGTGTGTATTGTCTCCTCTCTCTCAAATGTCGCCATGCCACTGCACTGTCTCGACTCATGAGTAAATGATAAATATCCTAGTACTGTCTCTCCTCCCAATCTCGCTGTTTGCGGCGAGTAAGGCTCTGCATGCGACACTGTGCCTGTGTGTGTGTAATATCCCCTCTATGCTCTAAAATGCGTAGGTGCTTCCGTAGCTCACGACAATCTGCATCATACCAGCAGTTCTGGGGCATGGAACCTGTGCGTGGAGGGTGTATATGTGTGCGGTGTGGGAAGCTGCAGAGAGCTGAGTCATGTAGGATGGGGGTGAACTGTGATGTAAGTGTGTCCAAGGGTGAGAGTGGATCGAGGGAGAGTAGGCGGGTGTGTAAATGGTGTGCATAAACGTGTGAGAGCTCGTGTGTGAAGTGTATCGTGATGTGTGTCTTAGTGGGTGAGGGAGGGTCTAATGGAATAGGAGATGAGAGTGTGAATGTGATAAATGTATGGTCAGTACCAAGTGGGCATCGTCCAATAGTAAGTGAAGTGATGAGTGAAGCTCCAGAGGTGGTACCCAAAATGTAGTCGACTGTGCTCTCACCTCCCTTGTGAGGGAAGCAAGTAAGTCCGCCCGAACCTGGCCAATGATGCATCCCGTTATATATAACGAGCTGATGTTGGCTGCCTAGCTGAAGCAGATGTCTGCCATACCCTGTGGTGTCTTGACCCATATCTGCCGATATACTCTACTGGTACTCATCTCCTCTGGGTCTCTGGCCCTGATGAGATGTGGGTGATCCATGTCGTATGTATCCCACTGATGTGACGGAGTGCGGCCATTGAAGTCCCCCTGGCTGATGTATGAGCTGTAGTGACCGCTCTCACCTCTCGTATGCTGCTGTGAGAAAGCGTCCCAAGCGTCTCTGCTACATGTTTCTCGGAATCTCGATGAAGCACGTGCCCGATATATGTAGAAAATGCTCGCGGTAGTAGAGCATTTTCGGTGGCAATGTACCCCTAGGGCTCACCCATGTCCTCTGTATGTATGTATGCTATATCTCCTGACGAATGATCCTATTCCTCTCTTGATGAGAGAGAGAGTAGGTGGGTGCATGAGAGTCGTACTGTAGTGGTGGTAGCCTGTCTATGTCAAAGCCATGGTGGGCAAGCCAGTCTAGTGTCTTCGCATACCATGAGGAGGTGTCGCTTGCTAATGCCATATCACGTGATGCCTCGAAAGCACGATAAGCAATGCGCTCTGTATCCATGCTCCGAAGTCTGTGTAATAGGCATACTGTCTGGAATAGTGCCTTAACTAGCATCGGTGGTGCAGCGAGCTTTGCTCTAATGATATCATGTGGTACTGAAGGCTTGCTGCAGATAAGTCTGGCAATCATGAGGATCTCTAACTTACTGATGTAGCTAATCCTAGTCCCCATATGGCTGCCCCATACATGAGCGCTGGCGTAACCAAAGTGTCAAAGAGCCACCCCTTTGTGCGGGGCTCCTGAAAATATGCATGGTGGCACTGTCTCTCCATCAAAGCTAGTGCTGCGTACCCACGTGTGATGCGGTCACGGGCTGCCTAAGCCATAGAGAAGACCCCTGATGCTGCTGTAAATGTCACCCCCAAGTAAACATATGATCCGACCACCTCGATCGGTCCATCTGCTGTTGTGAACAAACTATGTCTGCGTACCTGTGCTGATGTATGACAGATCAAGACCTTGGTTTTACCAAGGTTCACAGATAAACCTCTGTGTCTGCAAAAGTCATCTAGGCCATGTAGATGATGCTGTAGACCTTCTGCAGACTCTGAAACCAATACAATATCATCAGCGTATAAAAGAATATGGACAGTGGACCCATGTACCTCAATGCCATCTCCCCCCTCTGCTGTATGAAGTCCACTATCTCATCAATGTAGAGACCAAAGAGGGTGGGTGAGAGAGGGCATCCTTGCTTCACCCGGATAGTGCTAGCAAGTGGATCAGATAAGCCCCCTGGACATCTGACTCTACCAGATACTGTCGTATAAGGCATAGATCCCCCATATCATCTCCTCCGGAGCTTCGATGTCAAGTAGTCGTCTGAAGAGTGGATCCCTGGGAACAGTGTCAATTGCTTTGCGGAAGTCCACAAAGCAACAATATAATCTCCTCTTCCTCACCCTGGCCTGGTCGATCAGGCATCTCAGAGTGAAGATGTGGTCAATGGTAGAGTAATCTCGTCTGAAACCTTCCTGTCCTGGAGCCTTGATGCCCTTCCTCTCAGCGAGAGTACTCAACTCTGTCTCTAGTACTGCCCCATATAACTTGGCCAATATAGGGCAATTCATGATCGTCCGGTATGTAGCTGGATTCATAGTATCCCCTAACTTATGAATGGGCACTATGGTGTGCTCAGTCCATGAGTCTGGGAACCCTTCAACCAATGCACGGTTGAAGAGATGGGCAATGAGCGGTGCAAGAGTCGCGCCTCCATAGATGAGGTGCTCTGCCTGTAAACCGAAATGATCATGGGCCTTGCCATGGTGCAGCCGAGAAATAGCGCGTCCCACCATAGTGGGTGTGAAGAAGTCATAGGTAGTAGGACGTGAGCTCTTCGGTCTGGGAATGGGAGGCTGGTCTGGGATCTCGTATAGGCTCCGTGCATAGCTATGCCAAGTGGTCGGGTCTCGGATAGGTGTCTGCTGTCTCCTCTCTCTCAAATGTCGCCATGCCACTACACTGTCTAGACTCATGAGCAAATGGTAAATATCCCAATACTGTCTCTCCTCCCAATCTCGCCGTTTGCGGCGAGTAAGGCTCTGCATGCGACGCTGTGCCTGTGTGTGTAATATCTCCTCTATGCTCTAAAATCCGTAGGTGCTTCCGCAGCTCACGACAATCTGCATCATACCAACGGTTCTTGGGCATGGATCCTGTGCGTGGAGGGTGCATATGTGTGCGGTGTGGGAAGCTGCGGAGAGCTGAGTCCTGTAGGATGGTGGTGATATGTGATGTAAGTGTGTCCAAAGGTGAGAATGGATCGATGGAGAGTAGGCGGGTGTGTAAATGGTGTGCATAAACGTGTGAGAGCTCGTGTGTGAAGTGTATCGTGGTATGTATCTCAGTGGGTGAGGGAGGGTCTAATGGAATCGGAGATGAGAGTGTGAATGTGATAAATGTGTGGTCAGCACCGAGTGGGCGTCGTCCAATACTAAGTGAAGGGATGAGTGAAGTTCCAGAGGTAGTACCCAAAATGTAGTCGACTGTGCTCTCACCTCCCCCGTGAGGGAAGCAAGTAAATCCGCCTGAACCTGGCCAACGATTCATCCCGTTATATATAACGAGATGAGGCCTAGCTCGAGTAGATGTGTGCCATAGCCGGTGGTGTCCTGACCCGTATCTTCCGATACTCTGCTGGTGCTAATCTCAACCGGGTCTCTGGCCCTCATGAGATGTGGGTGATCCATGTCGTATGCCTCGCACTGATGCGACTGAGTGAGGCCATTGAAGTCCCCCCATAAGGAAGACTTCACCTAGTGTGCTGTAATGTAGTATCTCATCTGAAAGCGCTGTGTATGGTGAGTCTCTATCTCGGATCGGTCCCCCCGGATCCTGTCCTGCGTATCGAGATCCGCCTAGTGGGAAGTAGCATATAGCAATGTAAATCGAGCTCCCCTGTGCTATCTCCATGCAAACCCACATGTATCGTGCCCCCTCATCTCTACCTATAATATGGATCCGGCTCTGTATCTCCTGTCGAAATACGATGGCCACTCCTCCGGATCCTCGCGCTGTACTCTGTCTCGTCGTGGTCCTGAATGCAGATTCCCAATGAAAACCTGCAATGCGTGGTAGACCTCTCTCTGGGCTCTCGTGTGTCTCTGTGATGCACGCAAAGTCATGTGATGCCAGGATCTCCTCGACTCCGTCTGGTCGCGTCCAGAGTGCCCCGTTTGAGTTCCACACTGCTCCTCTGAGTGGTGTCTCCTGGTGTAGTGATGTCTCATAGGCCGCATGGCCCTATTTGATAGGGAGTCCATCTATGAAGACCTTACCATCACGGTAAAAGGCCTTCCTCCCCTCTCAACGTGCCTGGAGTATCTATGGCATGCAAGCGCGTCGGTGTGCCACTTGCATACGCGTGAGGTCCTCGTCCATGTAGAGGGTGCCGCCGGGTAGTCCACGTAGTACTGATCGACGTCTAAAAAAGGCGGTCCGTGCCTCCTCGGAACTCATCTTGAGGATGAGTGCTCGCAAACGCGATGTATCCCTCCCAACCCTCCATGCGTCTGTGTAGGGCATGCTCTCGTATCCAAGTCGACGGCAAATGTCAGTGGCGTCTGCCTTCGGTGATACCCCTTCGGGTAGGCCTGGAATTTGAATGTGAAGTCTTCGAGTGTGTCGAAGCCTCTCCTCCTCAAGTGTATCCTGGACTCGTGTGAGCTCTTCTTTCTGCACGTCTTCCCTTACTTCCTTCTTAACCCTTTTGTGTACTACTTCCACCCATGACTCTTGAGTAGATTCTACCTCCGTTTTGATTTCCTTCTTTATTTCTTCCTTGAGTATCTCCACGTTGGAGATCTCCCCCTCTTCTTTCATGTGCTCATAAGCTTTCCTCCAATGGTCTCTTTCTTCTGTGAGAGTCTTCACTTGTTCTTCCAGTCCTTTGACTTTATTCATTACTTGTTCTTCGAGTCCTTTGAACTTTTCCATCATCTTTCGTACCTCCATATTTTGAGAGAGAGAGAGAGAGAGAGAGAGAGAGAGAGAGAGAGAGAGAGAGAGAGAGAGAGAGAGAGAGAGAGAGAGAGAGAGAGAGAGAGAGAGAGAGAGAGAGAGAGAGAGAGAGAGAGAGAGAGAGAGAGAGAGAGAGAGAGAGAGAGAGAGAGAGAGAGAGAGAGAGAGAGAGAGAAAGGTATATTGACGTCTTCCAAAGGCCAAACTTGGCCTATGAGACAAAATCATATACAACTGTGGTAATCTCTGTGTAGCAATGGAAAGGAAAAAAATACTCGCTACACAAAACTGTGTAGGCGAAAAACAGCAAAGGATGGTGGTATCTGTAATGAGGAGGTAGTGGGAATAAAATAATGGTGCCTGGGGGAGAGTGGCTCTTGCTCAGCAGATAATGACCACCTGATACAAAGGGGAGCCATGAGGGAGTGAATATGTATACCCTAAGTGCTGATGATGGGTGGAGGTGGGTGGAGTATATGGTACATCGGCGGCGGTAGGAGTGGCTCCTGGAGGAAGCCTGTCCAAGTGGTGGTAGTGCGCCTATGCTCCATCATGTAGTCGTGGGCTATCCTGATGCGTGAGATATCCTCCTGGTGTAGTCGTGGTCGTCGGTACCCAACCAGATGTGGTCGGCGTCGCACTCTCTGTGCCGCTGCCTGCTGGAGTGTGAGCCCTATGCCTCTGGGAGGCGGGTCCGTCCGATGTGGACCAACGCGCTCAAAATACTGAGTAATAGTTTGCTGGGTACTCACCCGTGTCTGGTGTGTAGGCTCTAGCATCTGATCTCGTCTCTCATATGCAGCCATGAGGAAACGCCCCATCCTCCGCTGGTCTGCAGTGGTCATGCACAACTGGAGTGACTCCTCTATCTGGAACTGTGCTCGTAGGTCCGAGTATGCCGGGCATCTGATAACGAGGTGCTCCTCACTCTCTATCTCTGTATGGCATACTGGGCACCACCTCTCCTCTCGAGGGACTCCTCTAGCCCGACCCCTCTCAATCTCGAGCTGATGTGATGAAACTCGAAGCTGCCCAATGATGACTCGAAGGTGGTGTGGTAGGGATGAAGCCCTGGTCTGAAATCCGTAGAAAATGCTCACGGTAGTGAAGCATTTTCGGTGTCAATGTCCTCCCCGGGTTCATCCATGTCCTTTGTATGTATGTATGCCATATCTCCTGACGGTTGATCCTATTTCTCTCTTGGTGAGAGAGTGAATAGGTGGGAGCCTGGGAGTCATACTGTACTGGTGGTAGTCTGTCTATGTCAAAACCATGGAGGGAAAGACAATCCCGTGTCTGTGCATACCATGATGAGGTGTCTCCGGCTAGTGCCATGTCGCGTGATGCTTGGAAAGCTCTGTAAGTGATGCGCTCTGTGTCCATGCTCTGGATCCTGTGTAATAGGCATACTGTTTGGAAGAGTGCCTCTACTAGCATCGGTGGTGCAGCAAGCTCTGCCCTAATGATATCATGGGGTACCGAAGATTTGCTGCAGATGAGTCTAGCAATTATGAGAATCTGCGGTCTCTCTAGTGCTGTCCATGATGATGTAGCTAATCCCGGTCCCCTTATAGCTGCACCATACATGAGTGCTTGGGTAACTAAAGTGTCGAAGACCCACCCCTTTGTGCAGGGCTCCTGAAAATATGCCTGGTGACACTGTCTCTCCATCAAAGCTAGCGCTGCGTATCCACGTGTGATGCGATCACGGGCTGCCTGAGACATGGAAGAAACCCCAGAGGCGGCTATGAAAGTCACTCCCAAGTAGACATATGAACCAACTACCTCAATGGGTCCGCCTGCCGCTGTGAAAGAACTGTGTCTCCTCACCTGTGCTGATGTATGGAAGATCAAAACCTTGGTTTTACCAAGGTTCACTGATAACCCTCTATGTGTACAAAAATCATCTAGGCCGTGTAGGTGATGCTGTAGACCCTCTGCAGACTCTGAAACGGGCACAATATCATCAGCATATAAAAGAATGTGGATAGTAGTCCCTCGTACCTCAATGCCCTCTCCTCCTTGCTGCCATATGAAGTCCACTATCTTGTCAATGTATAAACCAAAAAGGGTGGGTGAGAGGGGGCACCCTTGCTTCACCCCGATGGTGCTAGCAAGTGAATCGGATAGACCGCCTGGGCATCTGACTCTACCTGATACTCTCTCATATAAGGCGTAGATCCCCCATATCATCTCCTCTGGAGCCCCGATATCGTGTAGACGTCTGAAGAGCCTCTCCCTGGGAACTGTGTCGAAGGCTTTGCGGAAGTCCACAAAGCAACAGTACAATCTCCTCTCCCTCACTCGTGCCTGGTCAATCAAGCATCTCAAAGTGAAGACTTGGTCAATGGTAGAGTAATCTCGTCTGAATCCTGCCTGTCCTGGGGCCCTGACACCCTTCCTCTCGGCAAGAGTGCTCAACTCTGTCTCTAGCACTGCCCCATATAACTTGGCCAGTATGGGGCCAATCATGATCGTCCGGTATGTGGATGGATCCATAACATCACCTTACTTATGAATGGGTGAGAGAGAGAGAGAGAGAGAGAGAGAGAGAGAGAGAGAGAGAGAGAGAGAGAGAGAGAGAGAGAGAGAGAGAGAGAGAGAGAGAGAGAGAGAGAGAGAGAGAGAGAGAGAGAGAGAGAGAGAGAGAGAGAGAGAGAGAGAGAGAGAGAGAGAAGAAAGAAAGACTTTTTAACCTCTATTAGAGGCCAAAATCGGCCTATGAGACAAAACATATACATCAGTATGATCCAGTCCACTCTGATCCCCAAAGGAAAATAAAGTGTGAGTACCGCAAACGGGTATAAAAGGAGTGGATAGTAACTGGCATCAAGGGTGTGGGGGTGCTATGGGTATGCACTCTATATGCTCAATGGGTGAGATACAAATATGATATTGCATAGGGAGGGGAGGCTCGATGGTATCACAACCCACTAAATGCCTGGAGTGGGTGTAGGATATAATGCATCGGTAGGTAAGGCATCATGGCGATCCTCAAAATGCTCTGAACGTCCAAATCGATAGGGGTGCGCTGTTGACGTCTCCGTATCTCCATGTCATGGCATGCGTTAATTGCCTGAATCTCTCTCTGATGTGGACGGGCTCTCCGGACGGGGGGTCTCGACCATCGACGCTGTCGTCTAAGCTCCTCTGCTCTGTGTAATGTGACACCCCGCATCGAGCTGGGTCCTCGAGTGGCTGTGGGTTTGAAAAAATCTGTAATATAAGTGTGAGGGGGGGGGGGCAGGTGTATCTCCATCTGCTGCTGGAGGAGTGATGCACGACGGTGCTGGAGAGAGAGAGAGAGACTTTTTAACGTCTATTAGAGGCCAAAATCGGCCTATGAGACAAAACATATACATCAGTATGTACTATGATCTAATCCACTGTGATCCCAAAAGGAAAATAAAGTGCGAGTACAAAACAAGGTATAAAAGGAGTGGATAATAGCTGGTGTTGAGGGTGTGGGGTGCTATGGGTATGCACTCTATATGCTCAATAGGTGAGATACAAATATGATATGCATAGGGAGGGGTGGCTTGCCGCTCGGCGGTGTCATAACCCTCTAAATGCCTTGAGTGGGTGTAGGATATAATGCATGGGTGGGTAAGGCATCGTGGCGATCCTCAAAATGCTCTGCACGTTGAGATCGGAAGGGATGCGTTGCTGACGTCTCCGTATCTCCATGTCATGGTGTGCATGAATCGCTTGAATCTCTCTCTGATGGGGACGGGCTCTCTGGAGTGGGGGTCTCGGTTGTCGGCGCTGTTGTCTAAGCTCCTGTGCTCTTTGCAATGTGACACCCGGCGTTGAGCTGGGTCCTCGGGTGGCTGTGGGTCTGAAAAAATATGTAATATGAGTCTGGGGGGCGGGTGTATCTCCATCTGTCGGAGAAGTGAGGCACGGCGGCGCTGGAGCTCTACTAGGAAACGAACCAGAGGGTGCTGGTCCTCCGTCTCCAATAAAGCCCTGATCTCTCTGGGCCCCCTGAAGAGCTGTGGGTAGCGGATCTCTGATATCCTCATATGCCTGGCATCTACATGTGTAGTGCTCCTTGTCCTCCACCTCCTCTCGGCATATCTTGCATAATCTCTCGTCCCTAGGGGTATGTGTCACTTGCCCAACCTCAATCTCGAGCTGGTGTGATGATACTCTGAGCTGCCAAATGGCCTCTCTCTCTCTGCTGGTGCCATGTATGTATCCATGTATCGTGGTCTCTGAATGAAACCATCTGCTTTCACTGTCAGGGAGAGAGAGGGCTAAAGTTAAGGGTTTGGTTTTCAAGCTATGAGGGTTTAGTTTCTAGTAACAACACGTTAACCATGGTGACTAGAAGCAATTAGCACGATATGGCGCAACTTTCGCAACCTGAGTTGAACTTTCAGCAAGAGCATACAGAGAGAAACGATGACACAATAGCATCCACGTGCTTGTGCAGGGATGGCTTGAGCATGAGCATCGCAGCAGGTCAGGAGCAGCTCGAGTTAGGGTTTTTTAGCTGCTGCAGCAGGTTCGAGCAGTGCCTAGGTTTTCTGCAGCACTTTCGAGCAGCGAGAGGTTTTGGAGCAGCGCTGCAGGTTGGGAGCAGCTCGAGTTAGGGTTTTCTGCAGCTGCAGTAGGTTGGAGCAGCGCCGAGGGTCTCTGCAGCACATTCGAGTCTTGGAATTTGGGGCCCCAGGATCTTCCAATACTAAAAACCTTTGAGCATACACACTTCATTAAACAAGATGATAAGAGAGATAGAAAGAGATCTTGAGACAAGAATAAGTAACGTAAGTAAATTGCTTACTCACTAAATATAGATGGCTGAATTACAACATGGGAGTACTACTCAACCATATAATTGTGCACTCACTAGATGGAAGAATAGCCAAGAAGATGATGATGTACAGAATTCAGATTATGCTGCTATAATCTGAGTGTGTGTGAAGTAAATGAGCAACGAAGTGAACCTAACCTCTCAAGATAGTGCAACAAATCTGAAAATCAGCAAATCTTAATTCTGAAATTAAGGTTCAGAAGCCCTAAAAACAGAAAATAAGGTTAACTTACAAAAGATAGCTGCCACCAACTTGTAGAAGACTCCTTGCTCTAAGAGAGTAGCCTCTCCTTCAGCTTCCTTCACCTCCAAAAGCTTCAGAACTCCAAAATTGACACAAGTAAGCATCAACTCTAGCTCCAAGATTGTCAAAATAGTGTGCCCATGAACTCCTTATATAGTTTTGTAGCCTCCCAATAAAGCAATAGCGAATTTTTTGCAAAAAAATCATGTCGTAAGCCAAAAATCTGCGATCGCTATTTTTGAGTTAATTGAATCGTTGATTTTGCTTTTTGGGCTTAAAAAATAATCCATCACTAAAAATTTGACATAGCTTTATTTTGATCGCTAATTTAAAAGGTGCTTTTGCCACTTTGACTAATTAACCTAGCTTTTCAAGAGTTTGGTCCTTAAAAATGTTCATCCTCCATTTTGAGCTGAATTAGGGTTTGATTTTTCTCCCAACTCTGACCTTTGATGAAGAAATGAAGCATATCACTAGAAAGCTCTAGCCAAGGTCTATCTATCTAGCTTAAAAAAGTTTTATCCAAACTGTACAAAAAATGCTAAGTCCAAAATGTTCTTTAGTAACCAGCACATCTTCTCATGACTATCTCTAGTCAATGCTTTGGTAAATATATCTGCAACATTCTCACTAGAAGGAACATAAACCAACTCAATGTGCTTCTTCGCTATCTGCTCTCGAATATAGTGGTAGTGTATCTCTATATGCTTTGTCCTTGCATGATGCATTGGATTCTTTGCTATAGCTATTGCACTCTGGCTATCCGAAAATATCTGAATGGGTTCATGTACTCTTACATCTAAATAACTGAAAATCTTCTGCAACCAAACTGACTCCAAAGTAGCTGTAAATGCTGCACGATATTCAGCTTCACACGATGAAGTTGCAATAGTGGGTTGTCTCTTCGAAAGCCATGAAATAAGACAATCTCCAAGATAAAAACAAAATCCACTAGTACTTCTTCTTGCGTCTTTATCACCTTCCCAACCAGAATCTGAAAATCCTTTTAGTAATAAATGTGTAGATTTCGAAAATACCATAGCATAATTTGAAGTTCCCTTCAAATATCTTAAGATCCGCTTTATTGCCTTCCAATGTAACGTTGTCGGATTCTGCATGAACCTTGATACTTGAGAAACTGCAAACTGTATATTTGGACATGTATTACAAAGATATATCAAGCATCCAACTGCATGACAATATAAAGTAGCATCAAATAACTCTTCATCCGCTATTATTCGTAAAGATGCGTTCTAATCCATAGGTGTTTGCATAGGTTTAGAATCAGTCATCTGAAGCCTTTCCAATAGTTTCTCAATGTACTTCTACTTTGTCATATAGATACACTCATCCTTGAACAGAAACTGAATTCCAAGATAATAATGCAAGATTGCTAAATCATTTACAGCAAATGTTTGCTTCAATTGTTCTTTGAACATTTGCAAATCTTCATCTTTGGGACTTGTGACTATAATATCATCCACATAAATGATTGCTATAATCATCATACCTGTTTCAGCTTTGACATTAAGAGTTGGAGCTCCATCTGAGTTATAGAAACCAATGGATAAAAGATATGTGTGTATCTTTTCATACCATGCTCTAGGTGCCTCTTTTAATCCATACAAACACATGCAGGTTCATCTTCAACTGTTATGCATGCTAAAATATCATGAATCTCAAAGTCTTAAGCAAAACTTACATGATCTTTTTGTTGTTGTTGTGTAGTCTCACTCCTTGTTCTTCCTATAAAAGTCTTTATACCACTATCTTTCCATGTCGGATATAACCAAGTAGGTGTATCCTTAAATAGTGATGAAACTCTTTCTGACCCTTCAGCTTCCACAGGTTTTGGAACTTGTCCTTCTGAGGTACTAGGACTTTCTGGAACTCTAGTACGTTCTTCCATTTCTAGAACTAAAGTCTCATGTGGAACTGACTCTGTAGAAGGTTGTGAAATTCCTCTTTTTTCAATCCTAGGAACTTTAACTCCCTCTTGATATGGCTGAACATGTACATCCAAATTCCTTCTAAAAAATCCATAGTCATTTTCACTAATGAACTTTGGAATTTCTGCTTCTTTATCATAAATCTTATTTTCAACAATATATGCATTGCGTGAAAGGATAACTTCATCTGTCTCTGAAACATAAAACCTACATCCTTTGCTCTCAACAGGATATCCAATAAAAACAGCTTTCCTTGCCTTTACATCTAGTTTGCCACGATCTTTTTTCTCGACATGTACATAAGAAAGTGATCCGAATACTCTAAAATAGCTCACATTAGGTTTTCTACCATAATATGTTTCATAAGGTGTGATTACCTTTAAGGCTTTTGTAGAGGACCTCTGCAAAATGTGATTAGCTGTATGTACTGCATCAAACCAGAATTTTGGTGAAAGCTTCTTGGATGCCATCATTCTCCGCATCATCTCAAAAAGTACTCTATTCTTTCTTTCTGCAACACCATTTTGCGGAGGAGTGTAAGCAATAGTAAGGTATCGAGTAATACCTTTTTCCTCAAGAAATGTCTGAAACTCATTTGACAAGTATTCTCCACCTCTATTACTTCTGAGAATCTGGATAGTTAACTGACTTTCATTTTCAACCATAGCTACAAATTTCTTGAACATATGAAAGACTTCTGACTTCAACTTAAGACCATAGATCCATGAATATCTCGTAAAATCATCAACAAATAAAACAAAATACCTAAAACCCTGAATGGAGTATGCTCTCATAGGTCCATTCACATCTGAATGAATAATCAGCAATTTCTTGGTACATGTACTATGACCATGTTTCTTGAAAGGTAGTTTATGCATCTTACCTTCAAGACAACCTTCACATATATCTAAATCATTTGGTAGCTCGAATGAGGGTAAACTCTCAACCATACCTCTATCTTTGATACTCTTGAGAGCTCCAAAACTAATATGTCCAAATCTTTCATGCCATAACTTCATATCTTCCACCGGTGACGAAGATTTGATAGCATATGCTTGATTGATTTTTTGACAAAATAAAAATCCCTCCTTTGTGCTCACCTTGCAAAATACACTTCTCTTCTTTGTGTGACGATCTTACAAAGATCTCTCTCAAATACAACTTTGTAACCGTCACCTAAAAATGTAGATATAGATAGCAGATTCTTTTTCATATCAGGTACATATAAAACATCTGAAATCTGAAAATTACCACCTTCTCTTGACTTTGGGGTTACTGTACCTATTCCCACAACATCCAAATCATTGCCATCTGCAATAGTAACTCTTCTACTTGAAGAATAGGAAAGAGAAGAAAATACTTCTCTTCATCTTGTCATATGCTTAGTAGCACCTAAATCAAATATCCAAGGATCTGCTGAAAGAACTTGTAAAGCTTCTTGATCAAAACCTACTTCCTCAATGGTGATACAGGCATAAGAATAACCTTGAGATTTCCCTTTTTTATCATCTTCTGCAACATTACCTGATTCCTTTTTCTTTTCTGTTGCAATCCCTTTTTGACAAATTGCTATGAAATGTCCAGGTTTCTTGCAATAGTGACATGATGCTTCCTTCTTCTTAGAAGACTTCTCTTTAGATGTAGTAGAAGGTGAAAGGGACTTACTTTCCTTCTTGGATTGCTTTTCCTTCTTATCCTTCTTCTTCTTTTTACCCTTTGATGAAGATAAAAATGCTTCTTCATTCTCTTCCGTATCCTTCAACTAATCTTCATCTTGAAGTAACAAGAACTCTAACTCTTCAAATGTAACCTCTCCTATCTCTTGTTGTAAGGGTAAGAGTGGTTATAAAAGACCGATATGAGATAGGAAGTGAATTAATTAGCGTATTTACCATTTCTTCATCAGATATCTCAACTCTTACATTTAGAAGTTGATCTCTCAAGTCAACGAGCTTTGTAATGTGGGTTTTAATTGACTCACCAGCCTTCATCCTTGTATTTGCTAGTTGTCTTCTCAAGTGAGCTTTCCTAGCAAGATTTCTTCTCTGAAAAAGATTCTCAAGCTTCAACCAAGCTTGTCTAGAACTTATGCAAGATCTGATCTGTGGTAGAATATGCTTTTTGAAACTCAAGCAAGAAGACAGTCGATCTTAGGGTTTTGGCACATTCTGATAAGAAAGAGCTAGACAAGACTGGAACAAGAAACAAGACAAGAATTGGAACTGGAACTTGGAGAGTACTTACTATGCAGATCAACATCGTGTCTAGAATCCATCGTATCAAATTGGGGATAAAGTATGGTTACTCAGAATCAATTTGCAAACTTCAAGGCCTTGTGCAAAGTTAGATCATCAAAGATTTGGTCCATTTACCATCTTGGCCAAGATTAATCCAGTCACCTTCAAGCTCAAGCTACCAAGTACCATGAGAATACATCCAATTTTCCATGTATCCATGTTGGAACCATATCAGATTTCAGCATTGAGGGGGGAGAGACCTAGTCCTTCACCGGCTATCGAGATTGATGATCATGAAGAATTTGAAGTCGAGCATGTCCTAGATTCGAGAATATCCCAAGGAAGATTAGAGTACCTTATTCATTGGAAAGGGTATGACATCAGTGATCGTACTTGGGAACCTGCAGAAAACCTTCAAAGAGCACCAATCAAGGTTTGAGAATTCCATAAGAGAAATCCAAAGCCGAGACCAGAGAACGTGACCGCTCCCCGTGGAACTCGTCGCTTGAGGGGGAGGTAATGTCATGGACAAAGGAAACCATCCTGAATCTTAGATTCCATGTGAATCCTATATCTCATGATTGGTTCAGAATTTGGGGAAACTTATGCGTCCATTGCGTCCGGAACGTGCCAAAACCCTAAGATCGACTGTCTTCTTGCTTGATTCTGACATCCAGAGACCATGCTTCGAATTGATGACATCATCGATGATATCATCAATTCGTAACCGCCCTAGAACTGCCCTTGGAAAACCTATATAAGAAGGGGTTGGCCACATTCATAATCAGTCTTGCCAATACCAGTCTTGGGAGCTCAAGGAGTCGTGACCGCCAAGTAAGTACTCTCCAAGTACCAGTTCCAGTTCTTGTCTTGTTTCTTGTTCCAGTCTTGTCTAGTCTAGCTCTTGGACATCCCGTCTTGTCCTCTTGTAATCTCGTAGTACGAGATCTTGTCAAGTTCTTTCTTGTATCCAGTTCATCTTCTAAAAGGGAGTTCTTGTAATCCAGAGATCTTGTTCCATACTTACGATCTCGGGTTGTGGGATCTCCTGTATCATCTCTAGCTGAGTTATCTATACCTACGATACCGGGTTGTGGGACTTCTTGTATCAGCTATATATTCTTGTACTATTTTCCCTACGTGGGTATTCTTGTAATCTGAAGTGTATTTCCAAAATCTTGTCTATTGTAGTCGGAGAGCACAATCTAGTGCTCCCCTGACACCCATGACCTCCTTATATAGTTTTGTAGCCTCCTAATAAAGCAATAGCAATTTTTTTGCGAGAAAATCATATCATAAGCAAAAAATCTGCGATCCCTGTTTTTGAGTTAATTGAATCATCGATTTTGCTTTTCGGGCTTAAAAAATAATCCAACGCTAAAAATTTGATGTACCTTTATTTTGATCGCTAATTTAAAGGCGCTTTTGCCACTTTGACTAATTAACCTAGCTTTTCAAGAGTTTGATCCTTAAAAATGTTCATCCTCCATTTTGAGCTGAATTAGGGTTTGACTTTTCTCCCAACTCTGACCTTTGATGAAGAAATGAAGCATATCACTAGAAAGCTCTCACCAAGCTCTATCTATCTAGCCTAAAAAAGTTTTACCCAAACTATACAAAAAATGCTAAGCCCAAAATGTGGATTTGCTGGAAATGGACCATATGTACATTGATTTCCAACATCGAGAAGCGCCTAGGGTTTTTGCAGAGAGAGAGAAAGAAAGAAAGAAAGAAAGAAAGACTTTTAAACATCTATTAGAGGCCAAAATCGGCCTATGAGTGAGAGAGAGAGAGAGAGAGAGAGAGAGAGAGAGAGAGAGAGAGAGAGAGAGAGAGAGAGAGAGAGAGAGAGAGAGAGAGAGAGAGAGAGAGAGAGAGAGAGAGAGAGAGAGAGAGAGAGAGAGAGAGAGAGAGAGAGAGAGAGAGAGAGAGAGAGAGAGAAGAAGAAGAAGAAGAAGAAAGAAAGAAAGAAAGTCATATTAACGTCTTTTGGAGGCCAAACTTGGCCTATGAGACAAAAACCATATACAAATGTAGTAACCCTGTGTAGAAGATGAAATGAGAAAAAGTATATCGCTACACAAAGCTATACAGGGCTGGAAGAGGCTGGGGAGACGTGGCTCTGACTCTGCAGATAGTGACCACCTAATACATGGGGATCCATAATGTGAGTAAAAACACCCTAGCTACTGGTGATGGGTGGAGGTGGATGTAATATGTGGTACATCGGTGGTGGTCTGAGTGCGTCCTGAAGGAAGACAACCCAAGGGGTGGTGGTATGTCGATGCTCCATCATGTGGTCGTAGGCTGTCTTGATGCGTGAGATATCCTCATGATATAGTCGTGGTCGACGATATCCGCCCATGCGTGGTCGGCGCCGTGCTCTCTGTGCTGCTTCCTGGTGGAGCGTGAGCCCTATAGATTGACCTCTCTGATGTACCTCAGCTCGCTGAAAGAACTGGGTAATGGTCTGCCGGGTACTCACCCGTGGCTGATGTGTGGGCTGTAGTGACTACTCTCGCCTCTCGTATGCTGCTGTGAGAAAGCGTCCCAAGCGTCGCTCGTCTCCCATAGTCATGCACAACTGGAGTGACTCCGCTATCTGGAAGTGTGCTCATAGGTCTAAGTATGCTGGGCATCTGATAACAAAATGCTCCTCACTCTCTACCTCTGTCTCGCATACTGGGCACCACCTCTCCTCACGGGGGACTCCCCTGGACCGACCCCTCTCAATCTCGAGATGATGTGATGAAACCCAGAGCTTCCCAATGACTACTCGAAGGTGGTGGGGTAGGTATGTCCGCATGTATCTCCGAATCTTGATGAAGCCCTTGTTGGATATATGTAGAAAATGCTCACGGTAATAGAGCATTTTCGGTGGCAATGTATCCCTAGGGCTCACCCATGCCCTCTGTATGTATGTATGCCATATCTCCTGACGAATGACCCTGTTCCTCTCCTGATGAGATAGCGAGTAGGTGGGTGCCTGTGAGTCATACTGTAGTGGTGGTAGCCTCTCTATGTCAAAGCCATGGTGGGCCAACCAGTCTCGTGTCTGTGCATACCATGAGGAGGTGTTGCCAGCTAATGCCATATCACGTGATGCCTGGAAAGCACGATAGGCAATGCGCTATGTATCCATGCTCCTGAGTCTGTGTAATAGGCATACTGTCTGGAATAGTGCCTCAACTAGCATCGGTGGTGCAGCGAGCTCCGCTCTAATGATATCATGTGGTACGGAGGGCTTGCTACGAATAAGTCTGGCAATCATGAGGATCTGGGGCCTCTCCAATGCTGTCCATACTGATGTAGCTAAGCCGGATCCCCATATGGCTGCCCCATACATGAGTGCTTGCGCAACCAAAGTGTCGAAGAGCCACCCCTTTGTGCGGGGCTCCTGAAAATATGCCTGGTGGCACTGTCTCTCCATCAATGCTAGTGCTGCATACCCACGTGTGATGCGGTCACGGGCTGCCTGAGACATGGAGAAGACCCTTGATGCTGCTGTAAATGTCACCCCCAAGTAAACATATGATCCGACCACCTCAATCGGTCCACCTGCTGCTGTGAACAAGCTATGTCTGCGTACCTGTGCTGATGTATGAAAGATCATGACCTTGGTTTTACCAAGGTTCACAGATAACCCTCTATGTCTGCAAAAGTCATCTAGGCCATGTAGATGATGCTGTAGAGCTTCTGCAGACTCTGAAACCAATACAATATCATCAGCGTATAAAAGAATATGGACCGTGGACCCACGTACCTCAATGCCATCACCCCCCTGCTGCTGTATGTAGTCCACTATCTCATCAATGTAGATACCAAAGAGGGTGGGTGAAAGAGGGCATCCTTGCTTCACCCCGATAGTGCTAGCAAGTGGATGAGATAAGCCCCCGGGGCATCTGACTCTACCATATACTCTCTCGTATAAGGCGTAGACCCCCCATATCATCTCCTTTGGAGCTCCGATATCAAGTAGTCGTCTGAAGAGTCGTTCCCTGGGAACAATATCAAATGCTTTGCGGAAGTCCACAAAGCAACAATATAATCTCCTCTTTCTCACCCTTGCCTGGTCGATGAGGCATCTCAGAGTGAAGATGTGGTCAATGGTAGAGTAATCGCGTCTGAAACCTGCCTGTCCTGGAGCCCTGATACCCTTCCTCTCAGCGAGAGTACTCAACTCTGTCTCTAGTACTGCCCCATATAACTTGGCCAGTATAGGGCCAATCATGATCGTCCGGTATGTAGCTGGATCCATAGTATCACCTGGCTTATGAATGGGCACTATGGTGTGCTCAGTCCATGAGTCAGGGAACCCTTCAACCAATGCACGGTTGAAGAGGTGGGCAATGAGCGCTGCAAGGGTCGTGCCTCCATAGATGAGGTGCTCTGCCTGTAAACCGAAATGGTCATGGGCCCTACCATGCTGTAGCCGGGCAATAGCGCGTCCCACCATAGTGGGTGTGAAGAAGTCAGAGGAAGTAGGACGTGAGCTCTGTGGTCTGGGAATGGGGGGTTGGTATGGGATCTCGTATAAGCTCCGTGCATAGCTATGCCAAGTGCTCGGATCTCGAATGGGTGTCTTCTGTCTCCTCTCTCTCAAATGTCGCCATTCCACTACACTGTCTCGACTCGTGAGCAAATGATAAATATCCTAGTACTGTCTCTCCTCCCAATCTCGCCGTTTGCGGCGAGCAAGGCTCTGCATGCGACCTTGTGCCTATGTGTGTGTAATATCCCCTCTATGCTCTAAAATCCGTAGGTGCTTGCGAAGCGCACGACAATCTGCATCATACCAGCGGTTCTGGGGAAGAACCTGTGCGTGGAGGGTGAATATGTGTGCGGTGTGGGAAGCTCCAGAGAGCTGAGTCCTGTAGGATGGTGGTGAACTGTGATGTAAGTGTGTCCAGGGGTGAGAGTGGATCGAGGGAGAGTAGGCGGGTGCGTAAATGGTGTGCATAAACGTGTGAGAGCTCGTGTGTGAAGTGTATCGTGGTGTGTGTCTGAGTAGATGGGGAAGGGTCTAATGGAATAGGAGATGAGAGTGTGAATGTGATAAATGTATGGTCAGCACCAAGTGGGTGTCGTCCAATACTAAGTGAGGGGATGAGTGAAGCTCCAGAGGTGGTACCTAAAATGTAGTCGACTGTGCTCTCACCTCCTCCGTGAGGGAAGCAAGTAAGTCCGCCCGAACCCGGCCAACGATTCATCCCGTTATATATAACGAGATGATGTTGGCTCCCTAGCTCAAGTAGATGTCTGCCATAGCCGGTGGTGTCCTGACCCATATCCGCCGATACTCTACTGGTGCTCATCTCATCTGGGTCTGTGGTCCTCATGAGATGTGGGTGATCCATGTCGTATGCCTCACACTGATGTGATTGAGTGCGGCCATTGAAGTCCCCCATAAGGAAGACTTCACCTAATGTACTGCAATGTAGTATCTCATCTGAAAGTGCTGTGTATGGTGAGTCTCTATCTCGGATCGGGCCGCCAAGATCCTGTCCTGCGTATCGAGATCCACCTGGAGGGAGGGAGGGAGGGAGGGAGGGAGGGAGGGAGGGAGGGAGGGAGGGAGGGAGGGAGGGAGGGAGGGAGGGAGGGAGGGAGGGAGGGAGAGGGGGAGAGAGAGAGAGAGAGAGAGAGAGAGAGAGAGAGAGAGAGAGAGAGAGAGAGAGAGAGAGAGAGAGAGAGAGAGAGAGAGAGAGAGAGAGAGAGAGAGAGAGAGAGAGAGAGAGAGAGAGAGAGAGAGAGAGAGAGAGAGAGAGAGAGAGAGAGAGAGAGAGAGAGAAAGAGAGAAAGAAAGAAAGAAAGACTTTTTAACGTCTATTAGAGGCCAAAATCGGCCTATGAGACAAAACATATACATCAGTATGATCCAATCCACTGTGATCCAAAACGAAAATAAAGTGTGAGTACTACAAACGGGTATAAAAGGAGGGATAGTAGCTGGCATCAAGGGTGTGGGGTGCTATGGGTATGCACTCTATATGCTCAATGGGTGAGATACAAACATGATATGCATAGGGAGGGGAGGCTCGATGGTGTCACAACCCCCTAAATGCCTGGAGTGGGTGTAGGATATAATGCATCGGTGGGTAAGGCATCATGGTGATCCTCAAAATGCTCTGGGCGTCCAAATCGATAGGGGTGCGCTGCTGACGTCTCTGTATCTCCATGTCATGGCGTGCGTGAATCGCCTGAATCTCTCTCTGATGTGGACGAGCTCTCCGGACAAGGGGTCTCGGTCGTCGACGCTGTCGTCTAAGCTCCTCTGCTCTGTGTAATGTGACACCCCGCATCGAGCTGGGCCCTCGAGTGTATGTGGGTCTGAAAAAACCTGTAATATGAGTCTGAGGGGGGGGGCCAGGTGTATCTCCATCTGCTGCTGAAGGAGTGATGCGCGGTGGTGCTGGAGCTCTACTAGGAAACGACCTAGAGGGCGCTGGTCCTCTGTCCCCAATAAAGCCCTGATCTCTCTAGGCCCCCTGAAGAGCTGTGGGTAGCGGTCTCTGATGTCCTCATATGCCTGGCATCTACATGTGTAGTGCTCCTCGTCCTCCACCTCCTCTCTACATATCCTGCATAATCGCTCATCCCTGGGGGTATGTGTGGCTCGCCCAATCTCAATCTCGAGCTGGTGTGATGATACTCTGAGCTGCCCAATGGCCACTCTCTCAGCTGGTGCCATATATGTATCCATGTATCGTGGTCTCTGAATGAAACCATCCGCTGTCACAGTTAGGAAGTGCTCTCTGTAGTGTTGCCTCTTTGTGGGAAGAGGCTCCTGTGGTGCTATCCATGTCTCCCTGACGTGTATCTGTAGTAGGTCCTGACGGATGATCCTATTCCTCTCCGAACGAGAGAGGGTAATGTGGGGGGAAGAGAGGTCATACTGGAAAGGGGGGAGATCCGTAATGCTCATGCCATGGTCTGCTAACCATCGATAAGTCTGTGCATACCATACTCTCTCATGCCCTGTCTCTGCCAAATGTCTAGAGCTCTCAAATGCAAGCCTGGTGAGTCGACTAGTGGGGAGCTCTCTGTCTCTCAGAATAAAGGTCACCAACTGGAAGAGGGCCTCCACTAGCATCGGTGGTGTGCCAAGCTCAGCTCGTATAATGGCATGTGGAACGGAGGGCTTGCTGCGCAGCAAGCGTGATATCATGGTGATCTGGGGCCTCTCAATCTGCGTCCACATCGCCTCTGTGATCCCTGGTGCCCATACTGCTGCTGCGTACATCAATGCGGGTGTCACTAGAGTGTCAAAGAGCCACCCCTTAGTCCGGGGCTCCTGAAAATGTGTCTGAAAGCAGCGTCTCTCCAATCCTGCAAGTGCCGCATAACCTCGCGTCAATCTATCTCTCGCAGCCTGTGCCATGGAGAATACCCTTGTGCTTCCCGAGAAGGTGATACCTAGGTAGACGTAGGAGTCCACTACCTCTATCTGTCCTCCAGCTGCTGTGAAAGAGGCGCGATGGCGTACTGTCCTGGAGGTATGGAAGATCATGACCTTGGTCTTTCCAAGGTTCACTGTGAGTCCTCTCTCCATGCAAAAGGTATCGAGCGCCTGTAAATGTGACTGCAACCCCTCCTGTGACTCTGAGAGCGGGACAATGTCATCAGCATATAATAGGATATGTACTGGCGTACCTCCGATGTCTCCTCCTCTCCCTCCTTCTCGCTGTATATACTCCGTGATCTCGTCGATGTAGAGACCGAAGAGAGTGGGTGAGAGGGGGCAACCTTGTTTCACACCAATGGTGCTAACAAGGCTGTCTCATAGACCGCCGGGGCAGCGTACCCTGCCTGTGACTCGTGCATACAAAGCGTGGATGGCCCATAGCATGTCTGATGGAAGCTGTAACTCCTGGAGCCTCCGTAGTAGTCTCTCTCGAGGGACCATGTCGAAGGCTTTGCGGAAATCCACAAAGCAACAGTATAGTCTCTGCTTCCTCGCCTTCGCGCTCTCAATCAAGCAACGAAGCACGAAGATGTGGTCGATGGTGAAGAAAGTGCGGCGGAAGCCTGCCTGGCCGGGTGCTCTGATCCCCGCTGCCTCAGCGTGTGTACTGAGCTCTGCCTCTAGTACTGCCCCATAGATCTTGGCTAGGATATGGCCTATCATAATAGTCCTGTAGTTCCCTGGGTCCATCATATCGCCGGACTTATGGATAGGCGTAATGGTATGCATATGCCATGAGTCGGGTAATCCCTCAACCAAAGCACGGTTGAAGAGATGGGCGATCAAGTGGGAAACTACATCTTCTGCGTATATAAAGTGCTCTCCCTGTAGCCCCGTGTGGTCTGCTGAACGGCCATGCTGTAGCCTATGGATGGCCTGTCGTACCATGCCTGCTGTGAAGAGGGTGGATATCACCGGACGCGGTGTGGAAGGAATCGGTAATGGTGGCTGTCCTGGGACGTCATATAACCTCTGGGCGTAGGTGTGCCAAGTCGAAGGATCGGCTATGGGTGTAGGTGGACGTGGCTCACGTAGTGCCCTCCACGCGGTGGCACAATCCCTACTCATGAGAAGGTCGATCAACTCTGCCTCCTGTCGCTCCTCGAAAGCTCGCCGCTTCCGGCGTGTGAGGGCTCGCATCTGTCGTCGTGCCTCCCTCTCTGTGATGGATCCCAAGATACTCTGTGCTCTGAGATGTCGGTATAGTCGCCTACACTCCTCATCGTACCATCTATTCTGGGGTGTATGCCCCAACCGTGTCGGATGTGCAGTGCTGTGGGTGGTGTATGGGAAGCTGAGAGTAGCAGATGTATGGAGGGTCGAGGAGAAGTGGGCGGTGAGGGTGTCCAAGGAGGCAGAGGGATCAAGGGAGTAGATGCGCTCTCGAACATGGGAGAGAGAGAGAGAGAGAGAGAGAGAGAGAGAGAGAGAGAGAGAGAGAGAGAGAGAGAGAGAGAGAGAGAGAGAGAGAGAGAGAGAGAGAGAGAGAGAGAGAGAGAGAGAGAGAGAGAGAGAGAGAGAGAGAGAGAGAGAGAGAGAGAGAGAGAGAGAGAGAGAGAGAGAGAGAGAGAGAGAGAGAGAGAGAAAGAAAGAAAGAAAGTCATATTAACGTCTTCTGGAGGCCAAACTTGGCCTATGAGACAAAAACCATGTACAAGTGTAGTAACCCTGTGTAGAAGATAAAATGAAATAAAAAGTATATCGCTACACAAAGCTATATAGGGCTGGAAAAGGCTGGGGAGACGTGGCTCTGACTCTGCAGATAGTGGCCACCTAATACATGGGGGATCCAAAAATGTGAGTAAAACGCCCTAGCTATTGGTGATGGGTGGAGGTGGGTGTAGTATGTGGTACATCGGTGGTGGTCTGTGTGCCTCCTGAAGGAAGACAACCCAGGGGGTGGTGGTACGCCTATGCTCCATCATGTGGTCGTAGGCAATCCTGATGCGTGAGATATCCTCCTGATATAGTCGTGGTCGACGATATCCGCCCATGCGTGGTCTGCGCCGTGCTCTTTGTGCTGCTGCGTGGTGGAGCGTGAGCCCTATAGATGGACCTCTCTGATGTAGCTCAACTCGCTGAAAGAACTGGGTAATGGTCTGCTGGGTACTCACCCGTGGCTGATGTATGGGCTGTAGTGGCCGCTCTCGCCTCTCGTATGCTTCTGTGAGAAAGCGTCCCAAGCGTCTCTGGTCTCCCATAGTCATGCACAGCTTGAATGACTCCTCGATCTGGAACTGTGCTCGTAGGTCTAAGTATGCTGGACATCTGATAACAAAATGCTCCTCACTCTCTACCTGTGTCTGGTATACTGGGCACCACCTCTCCTCACGGGGGACTCCCCTGGACAGACCCCTCTCAATCTCGAGCTGATGTGATGAAACCCGGAGCTGCCCAATGAGGACTCGTAGGTGGTGGGGAAGGTAGATCTGCATGTATCTCGGAATCTCGATGAAGCCCGTGCCCGATATATGTAGAAAATGCTCGCGGTAGTAGAGCATTTTCGGTGGCAATGTACCCCTAGGGCTCACCCATGTCCTCTGTATGTATGTATGCCATATCTCCTGATGAATGATCCTATTCCTCTCTTGATGAGAGAGCGAGTAGGTGGGTGCATGAGAGTCGTACTGTAGTGGTGGTAGCCTGTCTATGTCAAAGCCATGGTGGGCAAGCCAGTCTCGTGTCTGTGCATACCATGAGGAGGTGTCGCCTGCTAATGCCATATCACGTGATGCCTCGAAAGCACGATAAGCAATGTGCTCTGTATCCATGCTCCGAAGTCTGTGTAATAGGCATACTGTTTGGAATAGTGCCTCAACTAGCATCGGTGGTGCAGGGAGCTGTGCTCTAATGATATCATGTGGTACTGAAGGTTTGCTGCGGATAAGTCTGGCAATCATGAGGATCTGTGGCCTCTGTAATGCTGTCCATACTGATGTAGCTAATCCTGGTCCCCATATGGCTGCCCCATACATGAGCGCTGGCGTAACCAAAGTGTCAAAGAGCCACCCCTTTGTGCGGGGCTCCTGAAAATATGCCCGTTGGCACTGTCTCTCCATCAAAGCTAGTGCTGCGTACCCACGTGTGATGCGGTCACGGGCTGCCTGAGCCATAGAGAAGACCCCTGCCTGAGCCATAGAGAAGACCCCTGAGCCAGAGAGAGAGAGAGAGAGAGAGAGAGAGAGAGAGAGAGAGAGAGAGAGAGAGAGAGAGAGAGAGAGAGAGAGAGAGAGAGAGAGAGAGAGAGAGAGAGAGAGAGAGAGAGAGAGAGAGAGAGAGAGAGAGAGAGAGAGAGAGAGAGAGAGAGAGAGAGAGAGAGAGAGAGAGAGAGAGAGACCTGAGCTTATTACCTAAGAGGCTAAGGGCTTAGAAGTTAGAGCTTAGAGGCTAGAGCCCCTTGCAAGTTGCCTCTTGAGTCTAAGGGCCTCAGTTTATTACCTAAGAGGCTAAGGGCTTAGAAGTTAGAGCTTAAAGGCTAGAGCCCCTTGCAAGTTGCCTCTTGAGAGAGAGAGAGAGAGACCTCAACTTATTACCTAAGAGGCTAAGGGCTTAGAAGTTAGAGTTTAGAGGCTAGAGCCCCTTGCAAGTTGCCTCTTGAGTCTTGAATCTTGCCCCACATATATCATCATGCCTCTTAGTATTTCACCTTTTTGGAGTATCCATACCACTAATAATGAGTTGGTGAATACTAATGGATTTGTTTCTAGTACGAGGAGATGGATCTATAAGTATAGTGGTAAGTCCTTTAGTACCACAACTACAAGTCTTATCCGACATGTATCTGGACAAGGAGGATTGGGCATTGCTAGATGTACACAAGTCCCACAAGAGGTTACAGAAATTGTGCGCAAAGAGCATAAGATTGCTGAAGATGATAAGGAAGCTTGTCATCGTGAATTCGTTGCAGTTTCTGAGGATATACTAGAAGTTGAGAATATAGGAGTTAGTGCTAGCACATTGAGAAGTGGGACCTCTTCTCAATGTGATGAGAATGAAGAGTCTATTCCATTGGAAGGACAATCATCTCAAAGATTTAAAACATCACAGTCCTCTCTTCAATCCTCGTGTATCTTTTCAATCCTCTTGTATATCCATTGGATTGAAGAAGCAACGCCAAAGAGTAGTGAGAAGCAACGCCAAAGAGTAGCTGACATAGAGATAGAGTGCTCCATACTTGAGTGCAACATTCCTTTCAATGTTGTTCGCACAGATGCATGGAAGAGCATGGTAAAAGCAATAGCTCAAGTAGGCCCTTATGATGACGGGCATGGGTTGATTACAAGTGATTACATACCTCTATATTCATAGAAGAGAAAGAGAGAATCGAGAAACTTCTAGAGCCCATTATGTCGGCATAGAAGACATGGTTGCTCCATTCTATCCGAATCCCAATGGATGGAGTGACATTCGACATTGCCATATCATAAACATAATGGTCTCTAGTTGTTTGGGCACTTTTTTTCTTAGGGCCTTTGATTGTAGTCATGTTGGCACATGCATCACTGGAGAGTGTGGAGCATGGCAAGAGGACACATAGAGACAACAAATTATATGGGATGTAAGATTTTCGACGTGGATTTTTGGGTATAGATAGAGTGCATCATGCTTATCTTGTCACCGATTCATATAGTACTACGATTTGCCGATATGCAGGGATCCATACTTTGCCTTTTATATAATGTACACATGGATGCGGGAGGTTATTTCATTTGTGAATGCTTTATCGACTTCTAGGTATATTTGAATTCTTAATTATATTGTGACTACATTGATGATTATTTGTGATTACATTGATGATGGTATAATTGCTTTTTGCGTTTATAATTTTTAATATAGACATAGTGATGTGATGGAGCTAGCATAGCGCCTTAAGGAGCGATAGTAGACTGAGTTGTAAACGTAAACGTAAAGAAAACTGGTGAACGCGTTTACCTTAAGGGAATGCGCTAAAGACAACGCTTTAGCCAATAGGTATTAGGTAAGCACGGCGATAGTCATGGTGGCCGTCGTAAAGTAGGCACGTGTATCCACGTCTAAGCCTACGGTGAGCGTATAATAAGCCCGAACATTAAATCCGAGAACCCCAATACTGATCATGGCATACTATGTGATAAAAATGAAACAAGCACCCCGGGCTCGCTCGGCGACTCGCACCGGTTCGTCGGTAGGATGACTTGATCAAGTGTTTTGTTCCCTTGCTTGAAAGCAGAAGATCACTGTTTGCATGAAAAACTAGCTTGCATTGAAAGAAAACGATTACAAAGGAAACGGCCTAAGCCGGCCCGTGTTGAACGTCGCGGGTAAACGTTTACAGTGAGCCGGCCCGCGTTAAGCGTCGCGGGCAAACACGTTACAACGGCCCCTCGATGGCACAACGGCGCTTTCGAGAGGTGCGTGCGGAGGGGGACATAGTGAGCCTCCGACCCAAGTGACCCAAGTGAAGGATTTTAAGGCGGCATTTGAGGAGTACTTTATATCTCAAAACGAATCCTTCAAACTCAGGGACGAACGGAGGGGCCTGAAGTAGGAAGGCCCGCTGTCTGAATATATACGCAAGTACAAAAGGCTCATGCTGCAGATAACGGAGATGCATGATCTCGATCGGCTACATGGGTTCCTGTACGGGTGTAGTGTTTGGACAAGACGAGAGATAGAGAAGCAGTCGCCGAGCGAGCCCGGGGTGCTTGTTTCATTTTTATCACATTTGTGGAGTCGCGATGATTGTTTTTATCACGACCGATTCATAGTTTTGTAGCACTTTTACACCCTTACTTTAAGGGTCCACGTTTATGGTCGCAACCACATATGCGACATATGAAGGACTTATACATGGAGCACATTATGAGCCTTGATGAGCAGGTGGCATTTGATAGTAAGTTTTCAGCCTATATGAGCAATGTTGGTATTGTCTATGCTAGATCCGCCTCATTGAGGCTAGATATCTCATCTCTACCTCTTAGAGTGGTGGGATCATTACGGTTATGGTCACCTTACCATTGCATCATACGCGCTCAGGGTCTTGTCACAGGTATACCATATATTGAAATTTGATTTATCGTTTGTGATTTGTTACATAATTGTAATCCAATATTCATGGATAATAATATTTAATGATAATTGATAAATGATAATTGTAGGAATGCTCTTCAGCCCATGTGAGCGGAATTAGAGTGCATTCTCCTTAGTGCACACCAAGCTTCACAATTGTTTGAGTGTGGAGTAGTTGCACTGTGTGGTCTTAAAGATCCTAGGCAGGTAATAATATTGATAATTATAATTTGTGTAAATATTTGCATCGTGTGGTCTTGTGGGGCAGTTGCATCGTGTGAAGCACTTGCATTGTGTAGTCTTAAAGGTCTGAGGTAGGTAATAATATTGATAATTATAATTTGTGTAAATATTTGCTAACTTATTTTTAGTAATAAATTATAATATTTGTAAAATTTATTCTTTTTTTAAAACTTTGTCTATTGAATTTGAGAGTGCTTTCACTTCATAGGAAAGCATAGAAGCATCCATTGATGATGAGAAAGATGAGATATAGAGGATGCTTCATGCAGAGCTTCAGAGCATTAATAGGAGGGTTACGAGAGCGCGATCACGTGCTACTACTAGGCATTAGAGAGATCCACATGAGGAGTAGGGTCCATCCAAAAGTGTGGCACTAGTTTATACTAGGAGATGCAAGATGCGTCCTCGACGTAGAGGCCAGTCCATTGTATCTGAGGCACGACTCGAGGACATTGTGGAGGATGCACCTGAGGATCATGAATTTGCAGAGATGGTTCTTATTGTGGATCTAGAGTATGATGATGAAGGGAATCTCATTCCTAGAGTCGATATTTCTCTTTATCGTCAGAGTCGTCCATGGCATAGATGATCTAGAGTAGATACTAGATATAGACTCATGAGTCATGCCCAATATGATGTATATGACATGTCACATGTATGATATTTCAAATGATGATTTTGACTTTTTGAAAGATTTACTATGTATGATCATTGATGTTAGATGTATGATGTATCATGTTACTTTTTAGATTCATACTTTTTGACATTGGACAGTGGACACTGGATAATATGCAAGTCATAGTTTAATTGCGGAATGCACCGAACTCACCAGATTGCTTTGGATGGCACTAATTACCCATTGTGGGCATATATGATGCGTCATGTATTGGTAGCAAAAGGATTGTGGGATAATGTGTAGGGTGTTGAAAAACATCCTACTACACATGCAAATACAGTTATTGAAGGTGATGAAGATGGCATTGAAGATGATGATCTTCAAACTCTTGTTTGTGCTTTAGTTCCTGTTGCACCTATTGTAGAGCAACTTCTTTGGCATGACAGAGATTCTTAGGCACATGCATTGATAGGTTTGTCTGTCAAATGAGCCATTATCCCTCACATTCTCTCCTGCAAGACATAAAAGGATGCTTGGGATACATTTACAACCTTATACAAGGCAAGAAATGAGGCTCGTGTTGCTTACCTCCAAATACAGTTGGAGAGTGAGAACATGAATGAAGGAGATTACATGGACAATTTTTTGACAAAGATCAAAGATTTGAAGGAGTAGTTGATTTCTGCTAATGAAGTCTTGCTAGATAGTTCATTTGTGTAGAGTCTAGACTTTTCTTAATGGTCTTCCAGATTCATATCAGAGTTTTGCTTGTACTCATTGATTGAGGATGAAAGGAAGTCCAAATGCCCTAACATTTGAGAAGTTAGTCTCTTTTTTCTTGCAAGAAGATCAGTCCAGACAGAACATGTTTATTATGCATGTTGAAGGCCAAGCTTTTTTAGCTAGTCAAAAGGGCAAAGGTAAATGGAGCTCATCTATTAGTAAGTAGAAATCTACTAATGTTGCATAGTTGAAGAAGGAAGACAAAGATGAGAACAAAATAGAAATGAAGAAATATTTTGCAAATACTGTAAGGGAAATGATCATGTCATAAAGAGTTGTCCAAAATTGGCTCCAAAAGAGGCAAAGAAGAAAGAGGTTGAAATGGTTGTTGCAAAGGCCTCTACACCTAAAACAAAGTTTGCTAATCTTGTTGAGAATGAAGAATGGGCATTTACTACTGTATGGAGCTATGACCCATCTTCTCATGAGCCGTGTATGTCTGCAGTAGACTCAGATGTTTGGTACTTTGATAGTGGGGCAACAAAACATATTACCTCGCAACACAATTTCTTTAGTTCACTTGAGTCGATCCCTATAGGAACACTGTCACATGTGCTAACAAGTCCTCTTATTTTGTAATGGGAGTTGGTAATGACTATCGTTGATGGTAGTTCTTTCACATTGTCAAATGCTTTCAGTGCTTGGGATCAAGAAAAATCTATTGTCAGATTCAGCATTAGCCAAGATTAGCTTGGCTAGCTTGGCTGTCAAATTTGTTGATGACAGATGTACAATTCATGATCTCTCAAATGGTAATGTTATGATTGCTTTTGGCATTTTATGTCGTTGGTTGTATAAGCTCATAAACTATGCAAAATTTGTGAATGATTTAGCATGTGCAATTCAAGATTCTCAGGCTATCTTAGATGGAAAGCTTTGGCATGCACTCTTTGATCATTTGAATTATGCTAGTTCTTCCTTCCCTAAAGATAGTTCAATTTGAGCTTCACATAGATTGCCGCTTGTTCATAGTGATGTCTTTGGTCCTATGGAGACACCTTTTAGGAACTACCTTTACTTCATGACTTTTATTGATGATTTTTCTAGGCATGCATGGGTGTATCCATTAAAAGCGAAGTCCGAAGTGTCTATGTGCTTCAAATAGTTTCTATTATGGTTGAAAATGTGTATAGTTGGGGGGAGGGGGGGAATACATGTCTTTTGATTTTAATGCATTTCTAGCTGAGCATGGGATAAAACGTGGTTGTACAATCGCGTATCACCTTAAAAAGATGGAGTTGCTGAAACAAAGAAAATGTCTCTTATGGAGGGTGTATTGTCAAAAGTCAGGTTTCACCACATAGCTTCTGACTCTTGGAGTTTGAGGTCTGTGGAAGCACATATACAACACAAGGAAGAAGAAGAAGTTCGGAGCACAACAAAACACTGAATGAATTACCAAGTGGATATACAAACATAAGTAACCTTTTACGATTATAGGCGTATATACAAGGCGAGGGGAAAAAACCTCCTAAAGAAGGAAAAAACTTCCCTAGCGGTCCCAAGTGTGTTCACATACATCGCTATCGAAATATATCAACAAATCCCTTTGGGAGTGATGCACTCATGCGGTGAACAAGGAGCTGGCACTCATGTATAAGGAAGTGCCAAGCTATGTGGAAAGAGATCAATCCACAAAAGGAAGTAAGCCCAAAGCTTTGTGGAAAGCTTCAAACTTCTCACTAGGCAGAGCCTTTGTGAAAAAATCCGCAACGTTACTTGTGTGGATACATATGTCAAATTGATCTCTCGAGCAAAGAACCTCTTCTTGAGATAATGATAGTGCACCTCAATGTGCTTTGTGCGAGCATGGAACACAGGGTTGCTCGCATTTGCCAATGCACTTTGACGGGTAGTGAAGATGATGGTGGTAGAAGACTGACCAAAACCCAAATTACCCACGAGGCGTATGAGCCATACAATCTCAACCGTAGTCATCGTGAAAGTTTCCCTTTACTAAGCCTCACAACTAGAAGTGGCCACATTAGGTTGCTTCTTGCTCAACCAAGATATGCATAAGCTACTAAGCATGAAGCGAAAACCACTAGTGGACACACGACTGCCATAGCAACCAACCCAGTCGGAGTCAAAAAAAGCATGTTAATCTGGTGGTGATGATCCCCCTCGGGATAAAACATTCCAAGTAGCTGGTAGTAGCGAATTTCAGCTTGTACACCCATTTAGTGCCTATGGCCTTTTCGCGTAGAGGGAAATCACATAAAGACCAAGTACCATTCTTCATAATAGCATCATATTCTAATTGCATATCAACCATCCAATTTTCTGCATTTTGTGCTTTATCAAAAGAAACATGCTCATTCTAATCACAAAGACTAGAGACAACCATTGCGTAGTAATCTGATGCAAAAGAAGCATCATGACAGCCTGACTGTCTACGATATTACAGAGGTGCATCTAATTTGCTCTCTCTCAAAGTCTGCTCCAATCATTTAGGCATAGTTTTTGCTGCCTCTATATCAGTTCTCTCATCAACAAGTGCATCATGTAGATCTGCATCAGAAATGGATTGATCTGCATTATCATGTGGAACTTGTAAAGTTTGAGAAATTGCTTATTTGGACAAGCACTTGACTGACTGTCCAAATGTAAGTTGTAAAAGGAGGAAGCAAAGTGTCATACACATCTTTGGAGCTAGCTTGAGATCCACTTTTGAAAAGAGGAAGCAAAGTGTCATACAGATCTTTGGAGCTAACTGATGTCTCCTTAGTACATGAAAGTAGTGGCTCAATTGCATGTTCCACAAAAACAACATCTCGACTAACCAAATGCGTTTAGTTTGTGGATGATAGAGACCATAGCCTTTGCTTTCAGAATTGTATCCAACAAAAATACATTTCCCTTCCTTATCATCCGATTTCTTCTGTTGTTGTTTAGGCACTAATGCATATGCTAGATAACCAAAGATACTCATATGAGCAACAGATGGCTTGTGACCATGCCAAGCCTCATATGGAGTGATAGATTGCAGTGGTTTGGTGGGAGTACATACGCTCCACACATAATAGCTTGAAGTAAGAAGCTATGTGGTAAAGCTTGGCTTTTGATCATACACCTCGCCATCTCCATGAGAGACCTATTCTTTTTTTCGACAATTCCATTTTGTTGAGGTGTATATGACATTGTACATTGATGTTTTATCCCACGCTTAGCTAGAAATGCATTAAAATCAGAAGATATGTATTCCTCCCCTTGATCAGATAAGAGGGTGCTCAATTTACATGCTGATAGATTTTCAGCCATAACCAAAAACTGTTTGAAGCACATAAATGCTTCAGAATTTGCTTGCAATGGATACACCCATGCATGCCTCGAGAAATCATCAATAAAAATCACAAAGTAAAGGTAGTTCTCTAAAGAAGGTGTCTCCATTGGACCATAGATATCACTATGAACAAGCTGCAATTACTGAGTAGCTCTAATTGAACCATCTTTTGGGAAGGATTAATGCTGCATTTTGCCCAAAATACAGCCTTCACAAACATGTTTACGAGGTGCCTCAGGTTTGCATAGAGAGGACACCATTTTAGATTTCTGCAAGCGTAACAAACTAGCAAAATTCATATGACCAAAGCATGCATGGCAAAGCTTTGCATCTGAAATAGCATGAGAATCTTGAACTCCACGTGCTGAATCATTCTTAGATTTTGCAGAGTCTTTGAGCTTATACAACCCACGACATAAAATGCGAGACGCAATAATAACATCGCCATTTCAGAGATCATGAACAATACATCTGTCATCAGCAAATTTGACAACCAAACCAATCTTGGCTAATGTGAAAACTGACAACTGATTTTTCTTGATCCCAGTAAATACAAAGCATTGAACGATGGACTGATCTTCCTTCAACAAAAAAGAGATTAACTCCTTAAATGTTAAAGTGTTTGGATTTCCTTTCATCATCAATCGAAGAATAGAAGCAAAACTCTGATATGAATCTGGAAGACCATTAAGAACAGTCTGCACAAGTGAACTATCCGGCAAGACTCATCCGTAGAAATCAACAAGAGTCTACTCGTGGTATCCAGTTATACAAATGAGAGGCA
>CM035425.1:158580852-158588352 GCA_020310875.1 Ceratopteris richardii | reverse complement strand
GAGAGAAACCTGCGCAAAAATTTGGAGAAGGAGATGGAGAAGCTGAAGTTGAAGAAGTCCCAATCAAGTTATGAGAGATTTGGGACCAAGTCTTATTGATAAGTGACTTTTAGGTCATTTGGGCATGTTCACACATGGCCAATGACCAAAAGTCATAAAAATAATGTAAATGCCTATAACTCCCCAATTTGGGGTCCAAAAAATACAACAAAAATATGTCCGGAAAGCTCTCGAAGAGAGCTTTCACATGGAAGGGTCAAAATATACAAAAGGAGAGTCCTTGGGGCCTTTATCCCCAACAACCTCCCACTTAAAGGACCAAGGAGGCTCCTTTAAGCTAAGTAACTCCCACCATCTGTATTCATAGCTGATGTTGTGCCTTGGGTAGACACTTCGTGAGAGCATCTGCAGGATTCTGTGAAGTATTGACCTTGATCAAAGTGATCAGGCCATCCTCTAACACCTCTCTGATGAAGTGATATCTCACATCAATATGCTTTGTGCGAGCATGAAACATGGCATTCTTTGCCAAACATATGGCACTCTGGCTATCGCATCCAAGAACAGGTGCCTTTTCACGCATCCCAAACTCACTACAGAGGCGGGCTAACCAAATGGCTTCTTTGGAAGCCTCTGTGGCTGAAATATATTCAGCCTCTGTAGTAGATAGTGCAACTATCCTCTGAAGTCTAGAGCACCATGAAATAGCTCCACCTGCAAGTATGTATACATAGCCACTTGTGGACTTGCGTGTGTCCACATCACCTGCCATGTCTGAATCACAAAATCCTTTTAACTCCAATGGACCCTTTCCATAACATAAGCATTTACTTTTGGTCCCTTTCAAATATCTCAAGATAGATTTGACTGCCTCCCAATGATTCTACCAGGATTAGCTATGAACCTGCTAACAACTCCCACTGCATGAGCAATGTCTGGCCGAGTGGCAACCATAGCATACATAAGTGAACCACAAGCTGATGCATATGGAACACTCTTCATGTAACTGGCTGCATCATCATTTTTGGGACAATCATCCTTGGAAAGCTTAACATGTGGCTGCAATGGCACTCCAAGAGGCTTAGCATCAGCCACATTAAATCTGTCCAGCACTTTTTCAATGTACTTTTCTTGGGATACCTGCAAAGTATGCTGCTGTCTATCCCTTTTTATACGCATACCAAGAATATGCTCAGCTTCCCCAAGGTCTTTCATGGAGAATGCAGAGTTCAGCTGCTGTTTTAGAGCATTCAGAGTGCTCTTTTTCTTCCCAGCCAGCAGCATATCATCTACATACAGTACAAGAATAATTGGGTTGCCATCTTCATCCTTTTTGGTGTACAAACAGTGATCTGCATGGCTTCTTTTAAACCCATGTTTGAGCATAAATGCATCAAACTTCTTATACCATTGTCTGGGGGCCTGTTTCAGCCCATATAAGCTCCTTTTCAGTTTGCATACCAGATGCTCTTTTCCAGGAATGGCATATCCTTCTGGCTGTTTCATGTACAGCTCTTCATCTAAATCACCATGCAAAAAGGCTGTTTTAACATCCATTTGGAATAATTCCAAATCCAAGGCAGCTGTGAGAGCAAACAACACACGTAAAGTGGTCATCTTCACCACTGGAGAGAACACTTCTTGGAAATCAATGCCCTCTTTTTGGGCATATCCCTTAGCAACCAGCCTTGCCTTATACTTGGGTTTGCCGTCAATAGTTTTGATTTTGTACACCCACTTGTTGGGAATGGCTTTCCTTCCTTTGGGTAACTCAACCAAATCCCAAGTATGATTTGCATGCAAGGCCTTTATCTCTTCCTGCATGGCTAACTCCCACTTCTTCTTGTGCTCACATAGCTTTGCCTCTTTATAAGTAAGAGGCTCACCCTCATCTGATAACATAATATAATGTATAGAGGGATCATATCTAGTCACTGGCTTCCTAGGACGTATAGATCTTCTTACCCAATGATCCACATTACCAGACAATGGATCTACATCAGGAGGTACATTAACTTCTTCATTGTTAACAGGCTGCTGTACATCATTTTCAGCCCTGTTTTCAGCATGAATAGGTGGCTGCATATGCCCTTCAGGATCATCATTTTGCTGTCCAGCATCATCTCGCTCAATAACCACGGGCTCATTGTCATTTCTAGCCATATGTGGTGCATCCCGATGGTTCATATCAGATTTAACTGGTGGCTGTACATGCTGAAATTTGACTCTTTTATGGTCATCTTTAGAGGCACAATTGTTTTTGAACAGCCTTGCCTCATTAAATACAACATCTCGGCTGCGTATTACCTTCTTGAGTTGAGGTAGCCAAATCCTGTAGCCCATTTCACCTTCATCTCCATAACCCATGAAGATTCCTTTCATGGACTTTGGATCTAACTTGCTTCTCAACTCAGGCCTTATATGCACAAACCTCTTCTGGAATGCCACCTTTTAAGGACATATGAGGGGATCGATTGCAAACATGAACTGCAGTTTTCAAAGCCTCTCCCCAAAATCCATGAGGGAGATTAGCTGTGGACAGCATGCATCTCACCCTCTCACATAAAGTCCTATTGTACCTTTCAGCCACACCGTTGGAAGAGGGGCTCTATGGGACTGTTAGCTCCCTCTTAATACCAAGATTTTCACAAAATCTATTGAATTCAGCACTTGTAAACTCACCACCATTATTTGTACGTAAGCATTTCAGCTTTCTACTTGTTTGAGTGGTCACAAATGCATGAAATTTCTTAAATGAAGCAAAGGCTTTATCTTTGGATTTTAACAAATATACCCAAAGCTTCATAGAGTAGTCATCAACAAAAGAAACAAAGTAAAGAGCACCCCCCATAGATTTTGTGGGCATGCTACAAACATTAGAATGAACAAGATCAAGCACATTAGACTTACGAGAGACACCAGAGTAGTAGGAATTCTTTACTTGCTTACCATATTGGCATTCATTACAAAAATCAAGTTTTGAGCCTTTAGCATCAAACTTGTCCAAATTACATAGTTTATCAAGGCCTTTTTGGCTCATGTGGCCAAGCCTTTTATGCCATAATTCCATATGTGAATGGATTTCAGCCAAAGCAATAAACTTGCCCAACAAGGCTTTACCATGCAAGCAATAAAGAGTCCCTTTCTTTGTACCTTTAACAATCAGTCGAGAGCCTTTGATAAGCTTCCATGACCCCTTCTCAAAGAGGGTACTATATCCATGCATATCCATTTGCCCAACAAACAATAAGCTTTTCATGATGCTTGGTACATACCTTACATCATGCAAAACAAGCTCATTGGTACCATCCACTGTGAGATGCACTGTGCCAATACCTTCAATAGAACAAGCATGGTTATTTCCAAGATATACATGTCCATGGCTGCCTTCATGAAAGGTAGTGAAACACTCCTTAATAGGAGTTACATGAAACGATGCACCTGAATCTACAATCCATGTTTGTGACAAAGCATCATTCACGGTAAGCAAGGCATCAATCAAATCCCTCTTTGTGATATGCATATCTTGTGCATGAATATTAATAGAAGCATCAATAACTTCGGCATGCTCTGCTTCCATAGTAGCACAAAGTATATCTTCTGCATCTGATAGCTCCTCAATGATGACACTAGAGGCCACATTGGCCTTTTCTTTGTCTTTGTCCTTTGAGGTATCATGTGCTTCATTCTTGGTGTCCTTTTTCTTCCTGTCACCTGTGTTCTTCTTTCTTTCTAGTTAAGCTTTATAAAATCTGCAATCAGGCTTCTTGTGACCTTTCCTACCACATTGATAACAAGTCACTTCAGCCTTGCCTTTGCTTTTGCTCCTGGTCGTATGTACATTTCCACTTTTCTTTTCTGTTCTTCCTCTAGCCACATTGGTTGAACCATTGCCCTCTCCACTAGCTTTCCTCCTGATTTCCTCATTCAAAATAGAACCCCTTACACCATCAAAGGTAAGACTGGGGCTATTCGAAAGTGAAACAACCAATGTTTCCCATGAATCAAGTAAGGTCATCAACAAGAAGATGGCCTTAAGTTTATCATCAAATGGAGGTAATCCAGAGTCCTGCAATTGTGAAAGAGTACTTGTAAACGAAGATAAGTGCTCAACCGCACTTTTTGACTCATCAAGATGCATACACACTAGCTTACGCATAAGATGCACTTGATTTACAGGCGTGGTATTTTCATAAGTGGCTTTCAGCTTCTCCCATACTTCAAAAGCATGTGTAAGGCCTTTCAAATCCACTAATATTTCATATGATACAGCCATCTTGATGTAAGTGATGGCCTTCTTGTTTAGGTTCATCCATGCTGCATCTGTCATATCTTCAGGCTTGACTTCCTCAAGAGCCCCTTCATAATCTTTAAGAAAGAGGATGCCCAACATTCTCTCTTTCCACAAATCGAAACCATTACCTTCAAATCTCTTGATCTCAAACAAGCTTTTGACATCAGAGGAGGTAGAGGCCATGTTTGCACACTAAGAACTTCAAAATTTCACCAAAAAAGGTAAAATTCACCTATTGTCCTGTGCGCAATTACCTTACGAGACTGTAGCTGAGAAAGTAAGCCAAAAAACTGTTCAAAACTTGCAAAAATCAATTTTTGAAATTTTCTGCAGAAAATTTCAGAAAATTCCAGCAAGCTGTAATTGCATCAAAAACAACAAATTTGTTGTTTTTCAACCACAAAAGGCATACATAGATGGCAAAACCAAGTCAACGGGTGCTTGTTTTCACAAAAGCCCCAATTTTTGAAGCAATATGACCTGTAAAATCAGAGAAATGACCTGCTGTAATAAGTTTCCAGCAAGTATGCACTTCCTCAATATTTGTACATGTCCTCCCACTTGAAATGAGAGAGAATTTCTGCCACAAAAGACCTGTAGATGAAAAAATCAGCAATGTGGATGTTGAAAATGACATGTGGGGATACAAAAGGAAGAATAGAAGAGATTCTTCGCGATGAAAGTCTCTAAAAAGCACAAAATTTGCTTCAGCTTTGCTCTGGGCTGAAGTAATCCTCCAGAAACAGCACTTTTATTGGGAAAAAAGAAGGTTTTTCGCGATGAAATTCTCCCAAATGCAAGAAAACACCTTCAGCTTAAGATAGGCTGAAGTAGAGAAGCACTTCGAGCAACTTTGTCGCGATGGAACAGCTCAAAGTTCCGATACCAGTTGAAAGAGGCCGTAGAGAGCTACGTCGTGGTGTGCTCGGTTGCTCCAAACACCAAGGGAGTGGGCTGCTGCGTGAGGAGAGAGAAAGTAGAGAGAGAAACCTGTGCAAAAATTTGGAGAAGGAGATGGAGAAGCTGAAGTTGAAGAAGTCCCAATCAAGTTATGAGAGATTTGGGACCAAGTCTTATTGATAAGTGACTTTTAGGTCATTTGGGCATGTTCACACGTGGCCAATGACCAAAAGTCATAAAAATAATGTAAATGCCTATAACTCCCCAAGTTGGGGTCCAAAAAATATAACAAAAATATGTCCGGAAAGCTCTCGAAGAGAGCTTTCACATGGAAGGGTCAAAATATACAAAAGGAGAGTCCTTGGGGCCTTTATCCCCAACACACATGACCCATTCAAAGGTAAGTCAATAGTATGTCATCAACATAACGAACAAGCACTATAAGATCAACCCCATTTTTGCATACATAGAGTGTGCTTTCAATCGAACTACATGTGAAGCAAAGAGCAATCAAGTGCTTATGGATTTTGTCATACCATGCACGTGGAGCTTGCTTGAGACGTACAAGGCTTTATGCAAGTGACAAACCATATGCTCTTTCCCTTCCATAGCAAATCTAGGAGGTTGCTTCACATAAACCTCTTCTTGCAAATCACCATTCAAGAAGGCTGTTTTTATGTCCAACTGATGCACTTTCCAACCTCGATGGATAGCCAATGCAACCACGGTACGAATGGTAGTCATGCGTGAAGTAGGTGCAAAAGTTTCCTCATAGTCAATGCCATATTGTTGCGCATATCCTTTGGCACCCAATCTAACTTTGTAGCGATCAATGCTACCATCAGATTTTCTCTTAATTTTGTAAACCCACTTTGTACCAATGGCATTCTTTCCTTTTGGCAATTCACATAACTCCCAAGTACCATTCCTATGTATGGAATCCATTTTTGATTGCATAACACTCATCCGTTGTGGATATTCACATGCATCTTCAAAAGAAAGTGGCTCTTTTTTACATGTTGAAGCAATAAAAGAATAATCCACAAAATTACTTGATGCATGGTGAGAGCTTGATCTTGTTCTACCAAGTAAAGGTGCACTCAATTTGCTGTCCTGCAAAGTTTGTTTCAACCACTTTGGCATAGATTGTGCACCCTTGATAGACATGCGTTCATTATGTAATACATCTTCAACATGTACATCATGCGTGGGCTGAATTTCATGCTCATTTTCAGTCATATTTTGATGCAAATGTTCAACCATATGTGGCTGGAAATTTCTAGCAGTTTTGACAATTTTTGGTTGAAAATTTTCAGTCATGTTTGGCTTGAAATTCTCTGCATTTTCAGCTCTATTTGGTTGGAATTTTTCAGCTTTTGAGCCTCAGTTGTCTGGTCTACATGGCCATAGTCAAGCACACCATTTTGGAACAAAGGCATGAGTGTATCAAACACATATTGTGAGCTACCTGTTGGCTAGTTTTTGCATTCAAGTAGAGGGAAAAACTGAATTTTCAGCAAATACCATATCTCGACTCACAATAATTGTGTTCGTCAATGGATGATACAAACGATATCCCTTACTTTCAACACTATAACCAACAAATATACATTTCTTTGCCTTGTCATCAAGTTTGTGACGTTGTTGTGATGGCACAAGACTATATGCCAAACAACCAACCACACGCATATGACTAACCATAGGCTTATGACCATTCCAAGCCTCATAAGGAGTGATGACTCTCAATGCTTTTGTAGGGCAGCGATTAAACACATAGTTTGCACACATTATTGCTTCCATCCAAAACTTATCAGGAAGATGCTTTCCTTTAACCATACATTGTGCTATTTCAAGTAGAGTTCTATTTTTACGCTCGGCAACACCATTTTGTTGAGGTGTATATGGCACCGTACATTGGTGTGAAATACCTCTTTCACGAAAAAAAGCATTAAACTCATGTGACATGTATTCACCACCACGATCCGTGCGTAGAGTCAAAAGCTTTTGTGAAAAAAAATTTTCAGCCATAGCAAAAAATGCTTTAAAGCAAGAAAATAACTCATTCTTTGCTTTCATAGGATACACCTATGTATGGCGAGTAACATCATCAATGAAGGTAACAAAATATACATGCTTCCTAAAAGATGGAGTCTTGACGGGACCACATACATCACTATGAACAAGTTGCAATTTTCTTGTAGTGTGTGTATGAATATCTTTTGGAAAATAGGCACAATGCATTTTTTCAAGAATGCAACCTTCACATGCATGCTTTTCAATGGACTCAAGTGTAGGCAAACCAATAA
>CM035425.1:158445852-158563352 GCA_020310875.1 Ceratopteris richardii | reverse complement strand
GCATAGATATGATGAAACTTGTACACTTTTATTTCATTTGCTCAGTACGTCTAAACCTGACTGTTTGCATGTTTTGTGCAGGCTTCCAAAGCATGGATGGAGTGGATTTTAAAGAAGAAGAAGGCATTTGATCAGAGGGGGGATATGGCAGTAACTGCTTGGGCTGAACAACAACAGCGAGAGTTAAGTCTCAAAGCAAGGAGACTAGCAAAGTACAAGGTAAAATGCGGCGATTTAAGATTAATACACACTTAAGTGTGCACATTTTTCTGTGCATTATGCATATGCATGAGCAACATCAGTACTCATGAGCACACACACACACACACACACACACACACACACACACACATACACACACACACACACACACACACACACACACACACACACACACACACACACACACGTGCACGTGCGCGCACGTGCGCACACACACACGTGCATGTGTGCGCGCGTGCACACACACACACACACACACACACACACAGGTTCGGCATATGTATGCAGAGATGCTCTCAGGGCTTTTCCACATTTTGGTGTATAAATGCTGCATTTGTTGATTGTATTCATTTTTCTTCTTTTAATTGCGTTTCTCTGCTTCACGGATCATGATCCATGGGCTCTTAATATGTAGGCAATGGTACATTGGTCTAGCCCTTCATTAGGTACGACATGAGTTTCTCCAGGTGAACTAAATTGAAATATATTTTTTATTCATTGATTCATATAGATGGATCCAGAAGAAGAGAGGAGGATATTAGCTAAAGAAAAGAAAGCATCAGTGACACAGTTTGAGAGCACATTGAGGAGGCATACGTTGGTGCTCAAGAAAAGGGACTTGATGAGGAGGAAGATGGATGAAAAGGCACAAAAGCAGCTGATTCAGAATTTACTTGCAAAAGAGGGACTTGAGCTTGCTGAGGAGAGTGAGGATGATTGAAGGCTGGAGATTCCACAAGAGTTTGTAAATATTGTAGTATGACATCTTCCGTATTCTGCTGAATGCCGTGTGTATACAATACATTTTTCGTAAAGAGTTTTCTCAGTCTAATATATGTATTCGATATCAAGTTATGGACAGCAATTTTCTTTAGTACACTAGAACGGACCCAACATACATGTGCTATGTTTATTGTAGCGATGGTAAAGAGGACCATCGGTAGGAGGAAGGTTCAGATGCCATTTGATCATAATTTGCTATCCTAGAGCATTTTACACATGCTTGAAAAGCATTACCATTATATTTAGTCGTGCTTTATGAGCTGTCTACTCGTCTCCGCTTTGAAGGAGATTCCATGTAGACCGTGAATTGTGACTTCTCACATACCAATACGATTTGTTGTTTCCATTGTTACGTTGTAACTTGTGTGTGTGTGTGTGTGTGTGTGTCAGAGAGAGAGAGAGAGAGAGAGAGAGAGAGAGAGAGAGAGAGAGAGAGAGAGAATATCATCAATATAAAAAAAACATAGTTGTTTATTTGTTGCTTTTTGTAAGAAGAGATCCTCTTCGAGTTCGATACCCAAGAGATCTTCTAAGCTGGATGCACAAATAGTAGGTAAAATCCATCTGGTAATCCTCTTAGAAGTGTTTGTGTTAGTCCTTGTTTTGATGGTTCAGGAGTAGAAGGAATAAGTTCAAGTCAAATTTGTGGTGATAGTCTAGAACTAGGCTCCATAATGGTCCTTGAACTAGATGGTGATCGAGAAGTTAAGCTTTAGATCTCACTATCTCCTTGTTATTCATGATGAAAGACAGTTTACCATCAAAATATTCAAAGGAGACTTTAATATAATCAATAAAAGACACATCTTCTAGAAAATAACATCTCCGATAATATATGTTTTCTTACTTAGGATCAATGAATATATATCCTTTAAATGAAGGTACATTTTGATTCTTTTTGATCCAACTTAACTCTTTTTTCACGAGGCACATGCCTATATGCAAGACAATAAAAAAACTCTCAACTGATCAATATTTATTTCAGAACCATAATATGCTTTATAAGGAGTTTGATACTTGAGGACTTTATTTAGAGCTGTATTTTTGACGAGATTCTCATAGATGAGCATATTATACAAAAAATAATATGGGAATTTCTTATTAATAACATTCTTTTGGTCATTTCTATTACCCTTCTATTTTTTCTATCAACTACACCATAGAAGTCAATGGTCATCCTAACATGTAATTGGTGTTTACTTAATTATTGAATTCTTTAGAAATATACTCCCCCTCTTGATTTGAATGTAGAGTTTTAATCTTCTCAGCTGAATCATTCTCTATAATAACGAGTAGTTTTTTAAACTTGATGAAGACATCTAATTTAGCTTCGAGTCCAAAGAACCAAATAAACCTAGATTACTCATCATGAATGTAATAAAATATATAAATCCACTTATAGATTTAGTCCTCAAAGGCCCACATACATCAAAATAGACTAGCGCAAGCTCCTTGAAGCTCTCATTATGTACTCTTTTTTGAAAGGGAGTTTGTGCATTTTTCCTTGAATGAAAATTTCACATTTAAGAGTTAGGTATATCTAAGTCAAGAATAGATCTAACCATGTCATGTTTTCATAATGTGATTAGATGAACATATGTATTGTGCCAAAGCTCCATGTTCTTCAAGCCAATGTTTACATATCATGAACTTCAAGTGCATTAGATTGTTCTAATTGTATCAATCCTTTTGAAACCATACTAGAAAAGATTACTTTCCCAAGTGATTTATTTCTTGCAATACACCTTGTATAATCAAATATCACTTTCAAACCATTTTTGAGAAGTGTAGATATAGAGTTCAAATTTTTTGCAACATCATGTACATATGGAATATCTTGAAGTAGGTAACTACTACCATTCTTAGTATTTAATGGTACTGTTCCAATGCCTTTAGTTAGAAGAGATTGAATATTTGCACAAGTGGCCAACTTGTTTGGATTAGATAATAAAACACTAGAGAACAAATATTTATGGAGTCTTATGCGCTTAGAAACATGACTGTTCAATAACCAAATGTTAGATAAAGAGATTGGCCACTGAATTGACGTCCTTTGCATCCAAGCTAGTGATTGGGGCAAATGTATAATCCTGTTCACATTCCTCATAACATTTACATTGTCAAAATTATTCTCATAATCACTATGATGATTTTCTTCATCTACTATATTTCTTGAATCTCTCTTCATTTTTTTTAGCCCAGTCTACATTTTTCAATAAAGTGACCAAGCTTCTTGCCATAGAAACAATCATTACCTTTCTTATAGGTCTTATTTTTATCGATAGTGTTCGTATATTCTTAAGAGTATCTAGAAGACTTCAAGCTACTACCTTTTGGATGATGGATCATATAAACTCCTAGTTGTAGCAGAAGACTGATAGGCCCTTACTAGGACTAAACTATTCACTACGACAATCCACCAAAATTTGAATTGCTCTTTGGAAGAGAGGATTGAACCTATGGAGTTTTGCACAGTGAAAATAGACTTTCTAAACTTTCCAACAAGCCATAGATCACTCAATTTGGACAATGTTACCTATGTCAACCTCCTTGCACAATACAAACTAGAATCTTTCCAAACAAGTAGCTTATACCTATGACTATCTCTTCACACACACACACACACACACACACACACACACACACACACACACACACATATATATATATATATATATATATATATATATATATATATATATATATATATATATATATATATATATATATATATATATATATATATATATATATATATATATATATATATGGAAATATGCACAGATAGACTAGAGATCTTTTAAGCTGAATGTACTCAAGGAGAATAAACACTTGATACTAATATTATAATCAAATTAAAGCTTATAAGAAGAGCTACAAGATGAGCTATCTTGCTCATGAAACAGACAACTACACAATGTGATATAGATGGCCACAGATTTCTTCCTAAGAGAAAACTTCAGCTAGTAGGAGGCTAGCTTAGCTAGGGAGTAGCTTTAGACCTAGAGCATACACTCCCAATGAGAGTTTAAAAGTGCACAAATGAAGCTTGAGGATGGCTAAAGACTTTCATCCAAGCTCCATCACGTTGTATGGAATCTTGAGCTGGAAAACTAATGGAAAAGTAGTTGTAGACTTTACCAAAAAGTGAAGTGATGTGGCACTTGAGTTAAGCCTTGGTTCACACCATAGTTAAAAAAATCTCATGATTTTTTTTCAAAATAAAAGCGTTTTAAATCTCTCTTACGATCGAAATCTTAGGTAGTGATTTTTATCAAGATTTTGATAATTTTTTTTTATTAGAAGTTTTATTTTGTTATTGCATTTTTGGACTCAATAAAGGTCGATAAATTAATCAAATCTATTCAATGTAGATAGAGTTTCTTGTGCTCTTGAGTTGTGTAGTGATAGATAAACTACTTAAATACATAATAATTGATAAAGAAAATTAATCGTATTCTTGAGTCAAAAAATGGTAGATATATTACTTGAGTAAGTGGGTTCTTATGTAAATATATAGATAGAGATAGATAGTAGACCATTGATATGAAGAAAAATAGATGGATAGAAAGAGAGAAAGATTAATAAGGAGTTTTAGATAGATAGATAGATAGATAGATATATGTATAGATGGATGGATGAATGGGTAGGTAGGAAGGTACTACTTAAGCTAGTAGAAAGTATAAATGAGAAAATAGCTAGAGAGGTAGATATTATATGAAAATATCAAGGTCTATCATTGATTGATTCAAGATAGATGGATTTGACTTTACATATTGTATGTGTTTTTGTGGCATGGATGTAAAAGAGTATTTATCCTATATTGCATGTACCTAGGTGAAAATGTGAAAGATAGTAATCTAAGAGTGAATAAAAACCTCAATTATTTTTATCTTGCATCCATCTTACCTCTCAATTTCTTGTGGTACATGTGTGTAGCAAACACACCCAAAGCTTCTAATATGTGAAAGATCTAGTTTCCTTCCATTCCATGCCTTCTCAAGTGTCATGTCTTGTACCCTTGATGTGGGACACCTATTCATCAAGTACACAACAATATATTCAACATTTTTCCAATATGTTAAAGGCTTATTCATTTCATTTAACTTACTTCTAGCAATTTCAACAATATACATATTATTCCTCTCTTCCACCCTATTTTTTTGGGGTGTATAACTCCAAGTGGTTTGCCTCTTTATATGTTGGCCCTGCAAGAAATCACTAAATGCATGAGAGAAGTATTCTCCCCCTCCATTTGACCTTAGGGTTTTGATGTACCAACATGTCTCCTTCTCAAACTTTGCCTTGAATCTTTTGAACACATCAAACACATGTGATTTATTCCTTATACAATAAAGCCATACTTTCCTTGAGTAGTCATCAATGAGGGTTACAAAGCATCTATCTCCTGCAAGAGAGGGCTCTTTGGTTGCCCCCCCACACATATATGTGCACAAGGTCTCATACACCATGTGCTACATATCCACTCTTCTTGAAGAGTTGCCTAGTAGACTTGCATAGTTGACATGCCTCACACATCTCATGCAACATTTGTAATGAAAAATGTGGTAAAACTCTTAACAATTTCTTTTTGTCCATGTCTTTCAACCTTTGAATGATGATGTGCCCACACTTTTTGTGCCACAAATCCAAGTCTCCAATCTTCTTGTCTCCATAGGTGATAAACATTGCCTTGTTGCTTTGCCCTTTTCCAATGTCAAGAGCAAACATAATTCCTTCCTTCTTTCCTTTGTCCATCAACTCATAGAAATTCCTTGGATCTTCAATAAAGCATCCTTTGTGGTTGAACTTTACTTGGTATCCCTTTCAATCATTTGTCCAACAGAGATTAATTTCTTTGTCATAATAGGAACATGCAATACCTCAGATAGTACTCCTTTGTGGTTGCTTTCAAGCTTGACATCTCCCATTTGTTGTATCTCATGCTCTGTGTCTTCTCCCATCTCCACAAAGCCTCTTTTCTTGGGTGCTTGAAGATTTCTGAAGTACTCCTCTCTTCTTGACATGTGGTTACTAAAACTACTACCTATATACCACACCTCATCATGTGGTTGAGCTTTAGCTCTATGCATCATGGCTAACAAATAATCATTTTTTGAATTGGTTGAGGAGTTAGCATAGTTACCTTGCCCTTTGTAATTGTTCCCACCTTGCTTTTGCCAACTTTTGGCATATTTTCCTTGCTTCCTACAATTGAAGCATCCATTTTGCTTCTATCTCCATATCTTCCTCCTCTACCTCTTCCTCTTCCTCTTCCTCTTCCTCTTAATGATTGACATTCATCTTGGCTTGGTTGAATCCCTTGATAGATTTGGCTGACTTGTTGGTAGTTGCTTCTACTTCTTCCTCTTGAACCACCTCTGTTGCCTTAACCTCTTCCTCCTTTGCTTACATAGAAGAGTTATTTTTGGCTACCATTTGACTTGTTGCCTCCATGGTTGAGATCCTCAATCACCATAAGAGAATTAAGTTGCTCAAAATTTGGTAATGAATCCCTTACATACACAGAGTTTGTGAACGCCTTCCATCTATTATCTTCCCTAAGCCCATTAAGTGTGTGGGCAACTAGGTCATCATCATCAATCACACATCCTATTGAACCAAGTGCATCAAAAATATCTTTTACTTTGAGTAGGAAGTCACTAATGCTTTGATTTGATGACTTCCTAACATTTTGAAGCTCATTCTTGAGTTGAATTTTCCTACTCTTTCTAGAGGTAGAATACAATCTTTCTAAACACTCCCAGACCTTCTTAGATGCATCTAAATTTTGGATATGATCTATCATGGATTTGCTTATGTGTTGAGATAGAATAAAGATCACTTTCCTATTCCTTTCTTCCCACTCTCTAATGGGTCTCCTATGATTATCAATAGGTATATGTGGATCTATGTATGGCGTGACCTCAGTGCCACTAACCAAACCCCATAGACCCATTCCCATGAGGGAGTTAGAGATTCTAAACTTCCAAGGTTGGTAATTACTCTTTTCAAGCTTCTCAATCTGAGTATTATAGTCTCCCATCGTGTATGAGAATATATAGTGGCTCCTAATTCCTCCTTGGATTGTGATAGATGTGAGAAAGAATGATATGTTACCTTCCCACAAGAGGCTCGACTTGTCTTGAACCTTTGGTGATGATAGAAGCTCCCATTTGCTTCAAATGCTTCTTCAAATCTTCTTGGTATTTTCTTCAATCCTTGGATCTCAAGAAACTTCAAGGCCTCCTCTTGATGTCCTCAGTGCTCAATGTTGAGCTCTGATACCACTAATGGATATATCCACTCCTAGTTGTAACAGAAGAATGATATGTCTTTCTTAGGACCAAACTATTAACTACCACAGTCCAACAAAGTTTGAATTTCTCTATGAAAAAAAGGATTCAACCTATGAAATTTTGAGCAGTAAAATTAGACTTTCTAAGCTTTCTAACAAGCCATATATCTCACAATTTGGACAGTGTTACGTATGTCAAACTCCTTGCACAAGACATATTAGAATCTACCCAAATAGGTAGCTTATATCTAGGTCTACTATTCCAACAAGCCATAGATCACTCAATTTTGGCAATGTTAACTATGTCAACCTCCTTGCAAAAGACATACCGAAATATGCTCAAACAAGTAGTGTGTACCTATGTCTACCTCTTTACACACACATATATATGGAAATATGTAGAGATAGACCAGAGACCTTTCAAGTTGAATGTACTCAAGGAGAATAAACAGTTGGTACTAAGACTATATTCAAATGAAAGCTTATAAGAAGAGCTACAAAATGAGCTATCTTGCTCTTGAAACAAACAACTATACAATGAGATACACCGGATCACAAATTTCTTCCTAAGAGAAAACTTCAGCTAATATGGGGCTAGATTAGCTAGGGGGTAGCTTAGACTTGGAGTATACACTCCCAATGAGAGCCTAAAAGTGCACAAATGAAGCTTGAGGATGGCCATCATTTTCTTCCAAACTCTTTCTTAGATAAAGCTTGAAAATGTGGTGTAGAATTTGAATCCAAATCATGCCTCCAAGATCCCCAACTTTTCTCCATCAAGTTAGATGGAATCTTGAGCTAAAAAATGCGTGGAAAAGTAGTTGTGGATTTTACCAGAGTGAAGTAGTGTGGCATGAGTTAACCCTTGGTTCACATAAACTTGAGCTTGTACATTTCTAACATTGGGGAGCTAGAACTTTTTGGGGTAAATCTCTCACTTCTACCCTTACCTCTCTCATTTGCTTTGATAGCTAATGATAATTCTTGAAATACCGTTGCGAATCAAGATTGATACTTGATTGCTCTTCCTATAACAACATATTTTGAAATTCCCTAAGATTCACTAGAGTTTTAATTATGGAAAATGTTGTTAGAAAGAATATGTATGATCTAGGTAAAGATTTTCAAGTTATGTTCACAAGTTTCTCATCGTGATCATCTATAACATGTCTACTAATTTGCAACCTCTAGTACGGTGTTCTTGGAAAGAACTTCCTCCACCCTAAGATTGTGTATTTGTCTTTTCAAGTACTAGTTTTTAGAAATATCGGGTGATTAGAGGAGATCATCAAGTCTATTTCGGGATTCTTTACATTTTCTTTACATGTTGTGCCTCAAAATCAAGTATGGTATGTATGGAACATATATATGTACTGGATGATTCTGAGGTATGTGACTTTGTATAAATGCACATAAATACGTAATTTTTTTCATATGGTTTATAAACATACAAAAATATTATTTAAATGATTTCCATAACATAGTTATAAGTTATTACTAGCCTAGACTAGTCACCATGCATAGATATTGAATGCCAATGAAAAATGAGTAGTAAATCGTTCATACATTCATACAGAAAAAGGATCATACATTCATACAGAAAAATATAAGAACAAAAGTATGATGAGTCTGGAGAAGCAAAATTCAAGATGATTCACGTCCGAAGAATCGAAATTCAAATTACTTAGTGCTATATATATATATATATATATATATATATATATATATATATATATATATATATATATATGTATATATGTATGTATGTATATGTATATATATATATGTGTGTGTGTGTGAATTGTGCATTGTGTGTATGCACACGTGTGAAATGTGCACTTTGTGTGTATTATGTAAAGTGTTCACACTCTTGTGCGTGTGTGTATATATGTGCAGTGTGTGTACAAAGTCTGCAATGTGTGTGTGTAAAGTGTGCACTTTGTATATATATATGTGTGTGTTTATGTGTGTACATTGTAATGTATGTATGCAATATATATATATATCTATATATATATATATATATATATATATATATATATATATATATATATATATATATATATATATATATATGTGTGTGTGTGTGTGTGTTATTGTGTTTGTGTGTGTGGGTGTGCGTGTGTGTGCGTTTGTGTGAACTATGTGTATGTAATCTATCTATGTGTGATCATGTTTATATGTGCATTGTGTGTATTTATATGCGCATTGTCTCTGTGTAAAGTGTGCATTATTTGCGTACTATGTGTAAAGTGTGCATTGTGTGTTTGTAAAGTGCTTAGTGTGCATTGTACACACACACACACACACACACACACACACATATATATATATATATATATATATATATATATATATATATATATATATATATATATATATATATATATATATATATATATATATATATATATATAATGTGTGTGTATGTGTATACATGTATATGTTTATATATGTGTGTAGATATGTGTATGTGTGCAAACTGAGGTGGGAAATTTTCATATAGACTCAGGGGGTATTTTGTTACAAAAAAGAGTGCACATACTATTTTCATTCACTATGTAAAATATCATACTGTACCTTATATCCATACGGATTGGACCGGTACATCCGTACTGATATAGCCATGCTCTTGAATGAAAATAATTATGAGAGCTAAAGCTTGGGGATCCCTTGAATCTTGTTTATGTTGATCTCAAGAATCTTGAACACGAGTCACTTGGGTAGCTCTAGATGGGATTTACATGCATGAAGTGGGAGTAGAAGCTTTATCTTCACTTGTTTCTTTTCTTCTTCCCTTTATAGGTGAAGGTCTAGATCCATCAAGACGTGGAATATGGATAGTTATATCTTAACTCAAGTTTTCATCACTAAATATGTATAGTTATATCTTAACTCAAGTTTTCATCACTAAATAAAATATCTAAGAAATTTTATTGGTCTTAATCTATCATTCTATCTTTTTGATAGACTCTATATAGCTTCCAAACACAAGATAGATTTTATGTGCACCTAGCACCATAGCACCAAATAAGAAACACAGCAACGGATGATGTAGAAGAACTCCAAGGCCGTCTATATAGTATGCTAACCACCAACGCAAGAGAGAGTATACATAGGTAGTGGGAATTGATGCTCTTATGTGTCCAACCCAATGTGTATCTATAGGAGAAGAATTTCGGGAAAACCATTGCATTTGACTTTTATTTTTTCACATGAGTTTGTGGATGGTTTATGTGGCTTATGATTACCTTTTCATGATTTCAGTTATTGCATGGAAACTTGTACACATAGAATCTTTGCTTTTAATGACCGTTCAACTGAGTTTGAGCAATTTGAATCTTAAGTTGTAAACCCCTGTTCTTGTGGGATAAGGGGGGTCCCATGGGTACTATGCCCTTCCTTGTACAGTTGCAATTTCAAAGTTAAAGTCCGGGGGAATAGGCCTCGGCCGAACCTCCATTAAAAAAAATAAAAAATAAAAATTTGAATCTTAAGTTGCTATTAACTTTTTGAAAATCTAGGGATTGACTTTTGAAGGGTCGAGAGAGGTTTATTTGTGGAATGCTCTATATGGATGGAAAGAGCTCTTCGAGTAGTTAAACATAGGGTAATAAAATTAATAGCTCAAAGGTGACCTATTATAAGAGTCGTATATAAATTAGGTACAAAATTTTAATAAAATATGTAGGTGTATGGATACAAATTGAATTATATCTTATATGCATTGTCTTATTTTGAATCACATTAATGAGTTCTTAATGGAAAAAATGTGTAGATTTGCCTTAAACAAACTTTAGGGGTAGTGAGGACTATTTCAGAGGCAATAGTCACAATACTACTAGCAATCCGCCCACGAATGAGCTCAATGAAATTCAATGTGTAATAGAATTGAAAATAAGATAGAGGAATGTACTTAGAGAAAGCAAGGGAGTACAAAAATGAAGGAAAAGGAGAAAAAGAGTATATTATGCATATAAGCGAGATTTAAACAGGCATGAGGAGACTCTTCTATGAAGCCAATGCGGGAACCCACCCATGGAGCACCAGCTCCTTTTGCCCTTACTTCTTAGAGAGGCTCCTTGCCCCAATCCTACATGAAGGAATACAAAGTTCCACTTCCTAGTGAGGGATACAAATTTCACTAGACTGAGTAGCTAGCTCCTTGGATGATGAGATCCACAAAGAGTGAGCGAGAGAGAGCACCTAAATTAGCTCCTCCTTTGCCTTATATAGAAGAGGGGGAGATGATATGGTGAATTCATTGGTGTTTTACCTTGCTTTACCATCATGAGACCTTGGAGAGAGATCCTTCTCGAAGATTCTAATACAGGGAAATTGAGGAGAAGAGATTGGAAGAGTTTTCATTGCACATGAGTGAGAGGGAGATAATGAGTGTCCTTAGGATTTCCTCGAGTATGTCTTCGAGGTGTGTGTGTTTACTTAGATAAGAGATACAATGAGAAAGGAGAGGGATATCACATGGATGGAGTATAGGAGAGAATATTGTTGAGAGGGAGACATCATAGGGAGAACACAAATTCATATGCTATGAGGGGAACTCATGTCTCCTGGTCACAAGGAAAGTTTATGAGGGGGCTTCTTTTGTACCTTTTACTGATGCTTTTATGAGACACAATGGGGTTTCTATAGGTGCCCACCACTAGAGGGCTCTCCATCTTGGAAAGCCAACCAAAAGAGAGAGATATCGAGGGGATGGATTCAAACTACCAAGGAGAAGAGGAAAGAGGGGGACATCATTGGGGGGCTAAATAAACTAGAAGGGTCTGACATTGGCCATACTACATTGCAAGTTGGGAAGATGGAAATCGGTGTGATGAAGTAACATATTCATATAGAAGTGCAAACATTCAGTAGGTTTGATACCTGATTGAGATGTTAGGAGGACTGGGCAGAAGAGTTGAAAGTTTGGGTTATGGGTGGCAAAAGGGCCAATAGTGTGGGAGTCCAAGGATCAGAAAGGGAAAGGTTCGAGAGACTGAAATTTTCAAAAGGCCAAAACTTTGGAAGGACTAGAACTTTTGAAAACAAAGTGGCATATGCATCTTTCGATGTAACTAAAGTCTCCTTGGTACATGAAGGTAATGATTGAATTGCATCTTCCACATTAACAACATCATGGCTAATCAAAATGCATTTAGTTTGTGCACGATCCATATGATAACCTTTGGTTTCAAAACTATACCAAACAAAAATACATTTTACTTCTTTATCATCCATTTTCTTGCATTGTTGTTTCAGGCATTAATGCATATTCTAGACAACCAAAGACCTACAGATGACCAATAGATGGCTTGCAACCATGCCAAGCCTCATATGGGGTGACTAATTGTAGTGCTTTGGTGGGATACATTTTAAGTACATATGTTGCATACATAACAACCTTAAGCCAGAAGCTATGTGTTAAAGCTTGAATTTGACCATACACCTCATCAACTCCATGACACACCTGTTCTTTCTTTCATCAAATCCATTTTTTTGAGGTGTATACAACATTGTGCATGTATGTTTTATCCCATGCTCAACAAAAAATGTGCTAAAATCAAAAGACATGTACCCCCCTGATTAGAATGGAGGGTGCCCAATTTACATGCTGATCGATTTTCAACAATAAGCAAAAATTGTTTAAAGCACATAAATACTTAGGAATTTACTTTCAATGGATACACCCATGTGTGCCTAGGGAAATCATCAATAAAATTCATGAAGTAAAGGTGGTTCCCAAAATAATGTGTTCATGTAGGACCATAGACATCACTCTGAACAAGCTACAATTTGTTACTAGGTTGAACTGAACCATCTCTTTAGAAGGAGGAACACTACATTTTGTGCAAAATACAAAATTCATATGCATGTTTACAAGGTGCCTCAAGTTTGGGCAGAGAGGACACCATTTTAGATTTCTATAGGCCTAACAAACAAGAAAATTTCACATGGCCAAAGCTTGCATGCCAAAGCTTTACATCTAAGATAGCTTAAGAATCTTGAATTGCACATGTTGAATTATTCATAAATTTTGCATAGTCTATGAGATTATACAACCCATAATAAAAATGCCAGAAGCAATAATAACATATCCATTTAAGAGTTCATGAATTCTACATCTACCATCAATGAATTTGACAACTAAGACAATTTTGGCTAATGCTAAAACTAAAACCAATTTTTTCTTGATCCTTGGAAATATAAAGCATGTGACAATGTGAAAGAATTTCCATTAGTAGTAGTTAGAATGATCTTGCCAACTTAAGAAACTATATTCCAAGGTTATATGTTTGGTTGCCCCATTCTCGAAGTATCAAAGATTTGAGTAAACTACAAACATACATTACTCATGAGAAGATGGATCAGAGCCGCAAACAATAGTAAATGTCCATTCTTCATTTTGAGCAAAATTAGTAGACTCTGTTTTAGGTGTAAATGCCTCTACAATAATCATTCTAGCCTCTTTCTTCTTTTCCTCATTTGTAGCCAATTTACAATAACCCTTTATGATGTGATAATTTGCTTTATAATATTTGCAAAACCCTTTCTACATTTCTATTTTCTTCTAATCCTTTTCTTCATTCTTCCACTATGTAGCATTACTAGTTTTTTTTTCTTACTAGTAGATGAAATCCATTTTCCTTTGCCCTTCGGACTAGCTAACAAAGCTTGATCTATAACACACATACTTGACATGTTCTCTCTGGACTCATATTCTTGCAACAAAATAGAGATTAAGTCCTAAAATGCTAAGGCATTTGGATTGGCTTCCATCATCAATCGAACAATAGAATCAAAACTCTGATATGAGCTTGGAAGAATGTTAAGAACAGTAGGCAAGAAACATGAGCCTTATTTCTTGCATGGTATAAATTTGTAACTGTATCCCTTTGCTATTTGCAAGTGTGAATGTGAGGAATAATGGCATGTTTGAAAAACAAAGCTATCAATGCATTTTCCTAAGCATCTCTGCCATCCCAATAAAGTTGCTCTATAGTACGTGTAGCATGAACCGCAACATGAACAAGAATTTGAAGATCATCATCTTTAGCACCATCTGCACCACCTTCAATTATTGTATTTGCAAGTGTAGTACGATGTTTTTCAACACCTTGTACAATATTCCTGAACCTTTTTTTTGCCAATACATGATGCATCATATATTCTCACAATAGGTAATTAGTAACATCCAATTTATCCTAAACAGACAACATATAGAACACATCATTGCTTTTAGCCATGGCTAGTGACTAAATACCCTGATACAAAAAAATGAATCCATCTCAAAAAGTTGAATAGAAACACCCTACCTGGCTCTACTAAGCTTATAGTAGACTTTGACCTGCCTATGTTAGTGAACCAAAACACACGCAACCTATGTTTATATATATATATATATATATATATATATATATATATATATATATATATATATATATGTGTGTGTGTGTGTGTGTGTGTGTGTGTGTGTGTGTGTGGTGTGCATGTGTGTGTTTGTTTGGCACAAAAGGATGAAATTGCTTGCATAGTCACTAGAATAGTTTATTCGGAGGCTTAAATAAGCTTAAATCAAAATCTTGATCCTACATAGAAAAGTTGTTTTGAGATGTTGATCACCTTGAGCATGCTCATCAATTTTTGCACAATTTTGAGGTTGTCACCAGAGGGGTTTTGATGATGCCCTACATGAAGCATTGATGTGCTCTGATACCAACTATTGGAGTTCAAGGATTGTAGAAGCACAAAAAGAGAACAAGGAAGAAGAAGAAGCTTGCAACACAATGTAATATAGAATGTATTACAAAGAGAAAATACAAAGATATGTCTCTTGTTTGGGTTATATGCTATTAGTGGACAAACGATTGTCATAACAAGAAGCCTGATTAGAGTCAAAAAAAGAATGTAAATGTGGTGGTAAGGATCTCCCCTTGGGACAAAACAATCCAACTAGTCAGCTACTATTCAAGTAGCAAAATATTGCACTTAACCACTTGCCAATGCTTGACACTTGGGCAATGCACAAACCTGAAAACTAAATATCAAGCTGAGCTATGCATAAGTAAATCAAACATCCAACAACTTTCTAATAAAGAACAACATCAAATGCATCTCAAGCATCATGAAGAATCAATTGTAAACATGTTTTCATAGGGGTGGAATAGATTTGCAATCTTCAAGGCGAAAAAGCTACAATAATGTGTCAATATATTTTGTTTTACACAAAGATATTTCCCCATCAACTTTCATAAGCTGAATGCCCAAATAGTGATGCAAATGCCCCTAGTCGGGCATCTCAAAAGAGGCATGCAAATCAGCCTTAAATTCAAGAATATGCTTCTCATTAGGACTAGTAAGCATCAGGTCATCAACATATGCAAAAATGATTAGAAGTGTTGATATATTTAGGTAGTGATGTGTGTGAACACTCTAGGACTGTCGGGGCACTTTTTTCCCTCTTTAGGAGTTTGTTTTCCCACGGCTTGTATATATGCCTATTGCCCTAATGGGTTACTTATCTTTGTACATTCTCTAGTAATACATTCATTATTGTGTGTTGTGCTCCAAGCTTCTTCTTCTTCCTTGTGCTGTTTGTGTGCTTCCGCAGACGTCTAACTCCAACAATTGGTATCAGAGCAGGTCGTCGCTTCATCTAGGGCACCGTCGACACTCCTCCGTTTGTAGTCTCAAAATCGCACGAATTTTGGTGAGCTCATTTCGGCCTCCGAATGCACTATCGCAGCGCTTGTGCAGGCTATTTCATCTTTTTGTGCCAAAGGTATATACCAATTTCTGTTCGCCAGTATAAGCATCTCGAAGTCTGCTACAGGTCTAGCGGAATTCGTCTGGGTAGTTCTGTTCAACTTTTTGAGATACAATCAATTTTCTGCATCAAGGTATTTTAGTCACCGGCCATGGCTGAAAGTAGTGATGTATTTTGTATGTTGGCTGTTGAGGATAAGTTGGATGGTACCAACTACCCATTATGGGCTTATATGATGCAACATGTGTTGGTTGCAAAAGGACTGTGGAACATTGTGCAGGGTGTCGAAAAACGTCCTATTACATCTGCAACTGTTACAACTGTAGGTATTGAAGCTGATGCAAAAGGTGTCGAAGATGATGATATTCTACATATTCCTATTTGTGCTACGGTTTCTGCTGCATCTACTATAGAGTAGATTCATTGGGATGGCAGAGATGCCCAGGCACATGCATTGATAGCTTTGCCTGTCAAACGTGCCATTATTCCTCACATTCGCTCTTGCAAAACAACTAAGGATGCTTGGGATACACTTACCACATTGTACCAAGCTAGGAATGAGGCTCGTGTTGCTTACCTCCGAAAACAGTTGGAGAGTGAGCACATGAATGAAGGTGATTCTATGGACAATTTCCTAGTGAAGATCAAAGACTTGAAGGAACAATTGATTTTTGCTGATGAGGTTATACCAGATAGCTCACTTGTGCAGACCGTTTTGAATGGTCTTCCTGATTCATATCAGAGTTTTGCTTCTACTCTTCGGTTGATGATGAAAGACAATCCGAATGCCTTATCATTTGAGGAGTTAGTCTCTATTCTGTTGCAGGAAGATCAGTCCAGGCAGAACATGTCCATTATGCGAGTTGCAGATCAAGCTTTCCTGGCTAGTCAGAAGGGCAAAGGAAAATGGAGCTCTTCAACTAGTAAGCAAAAATCTGCTAATTTTGCATATTCGAAGAAGGAAGATAAAGATGAGAAGAAATCAGAAAAGCTGAAATTATTTTTTAAGTACTGTAAAGGGAATGATCATATCATAAAGAACTGTCCAAAATTGGCTGCTAAAGAGGCAAAGAAGAAAGAGGCTGGAATGGTTGTTGCAGAGGCCTCTACACCAAAAATAGAGTCTGCTAATCTTGTGCAGGAAGAAGAATGGGTGTTTACTGTTGTCTGCAATTTTGACCCATCTTCTCATGAGCAATGCATGTCTATAGTAGACTCAGATGTTTGGTATTTTGACAATGGGGCAACCAAACATATTACCTCGCAACACAGTTTCTTCTCTTCACTCGAGCTTGTCCCTACACGGAATACTATTACATGCGCCAACACTCCTCTTATCCTGTTATGGGAGTTGGTAAGATCATTTTGACTACTGATGATGGTAGTTCTTTCACTTTGTCAGATGCTTTATTTGTGCCAGGGATCAAGAAGAGCTTGTTATCAGTTTCTGCATTAGCCAAGATTGGCTTGGTTGTGAAATTTGTTGATGACAGGTGTACAGTTCATGATCTGTCAAATGGCGATGTGATTATTGCTTCTAACATTTTATGTCGTGGACTGTATAAGCTCATAGACTATGAAAGATTAGTAAATGATTTGGCATGTGTAGTAAATGATTTTCAGGCTATGTCAGATGCAAAGCTTTGGCATGCACACTTTGGTCATCTGAATTTTGCTAGTTTGCTACGCCTGCAAAAATCTAAAATGGCGTCCTCCTTGCCTAAACTTGAGGCACCTAGAAAACATGTTTGTGAAGGCTGTATTTTGGGCAAAATGCAACATTCGTCCTTCCCAAAAGATGGTTCAATTCGGGCTACTCAGAAATTGCAGCTTGTACATAGTGATGTCTGTGGTCCTATGCAGACACCTTCTTTTGGGAATTATCTTTACTTCGTGACTTTCATTGATGATTTTTCCAGGCATGCATGGGTATATCCATTGAAGGCAAAGTCCGAAGTGTTCATGTGCTTCAAATAGTTTTTGGTCTTGGCTAAAAATATATCAGCATGTAAAATGGGCACCCTCTGTTCTGATCGAGGGGGGGGGGATATATGTCTTCTGATTTTAATGCATTTCTGGCTGAATGTGAGATAAAACACCAGTGTACATTGTCATATACACCTCAACAGAATGGAGTTGCTGAATGAAAGAACATGTCACTCATGGAGATGGCGAGGTGTATGGTCAAGAGTCAGGCTTTACCACATAGTTTTTGGCTTGAGGCTGTCATATGTGCAACATATGTACTGAGCAGGTGTCCCACTAAAGCACTGCAGTCTATCACTCCATATGAGGCTTGGCATGACCGCAAGCCATCTGTTGCTCATCTGCGTGTTTTTGGTTGTTTGGCATATGCATTAGTGCCTGAACAACATCGCAAAAAATTGGATGATAAAGCAGTAAAATGTATTTTTGTTGGGTATAGTTCTGAAAGTAAAGGCTATCGTCTATATCATCCACATACTAAATGCATTCTGGTTAGCCGTGATGTTGTTTTTGTGGGGGATGCTATTTAGCCATTGCTTTCATGTACTAATGAGACATCTGTTAGCTCCAAAGATATGTATGATACTTTGCTGCCTCTTTTTACAGGTGGATAGTCTAGTGTTGGTCCTAATGAGGCAACTTCTCAACCTTTGCAGGCTTCATGTGATGATGTAGATCATTCCATTTCTGATGCAGATTTACATGATGCACTTATTAATGACAAACGTGATATTGAGTAGGCAAGAACTATGCCAAAATGGCTGGTGCAGACCTTGCGTGATAGCAAATTAGATGCACCTATGTCATATCGTACTCGATCAGGATCTCATAGTGCCTCTTTTGCATCAGATTGCTATGCTATGGCTGCATCTAGTCTATGTGATGAGACTGAGCCTGTTTTGTTTGATGAAGCACAAAATTCAGAAAATTGGATGGCTACTATGCAATCTGAATATGATGCAATAATGAAGAATGGTACTTGGTCTTTATGTGACTTGCCTCCTAGCAAGAAGGCCATTGGCACTAAGTGGTTATACAAGCTGAAGCATAAACCTGATGGTACAGTTGATAGGTATAAGGCTAGGCTTGTTGCAAAGGGTTATGCATAGGAAAGAGGCATTGATTTTGATGAGACCTTTGCACCTACATGCCGTATGACTACTGTTCGGAGCATCTGTGCACTTGCAGCCCATCATGGTTGGAATGTACATCAGTTGGACATTAAAACAACATTTCTGAATGATGACTTGCATGAAGAAGTGTATGTTTTTCAGCCCCGTGGCTTTGTGCAGAAAGGGCATGAAAACCAGGTGTGCAGGTTAAAGAAGGCATTATATAGTTTAAAGCAAGCACCATGTGCTTGGTATGGGAAGATACATGCCTATCTGATTGCACATGGTTTTGAGAACAGTCCAATTGAAAGCACCTCATATGTTAAGCATGCTAATGATGTGCTTCTAATCATTGTTGTCTATGTTGACGACATGCTGCTCACTGGTCCTATTGAGAAGCATATTGCTGATTTTAAGGCTGATTTGCATGCCCCATTTGAGATGTCTGATTTGGGGCATTTGCATCATTATTTGGGCATTCAGTTTATGAACGTTGATGGTGGAATGGCTTTGTGTCAAACGAAATATATTGACACATTATTGCAGTGTTTTGGCCTTGAAGACTGTAAGCCTATTGCCACTCCTATGGAGATAGGTTTATGATTGAGTCTTCATGATGCTGTTCTCTATCAGTAGGATGTTGGATGCTTGATTTACTTATGCATTACTCGGCCAGATATTCAATTTGCTATCTCACAGATAAGCAGGTTTATGCATTGCCGAGGAGTAAAGCATTGGCAGGCAGTTAAGCATATCTTTCACTACTTGAGTGGTACTCGGATACTTGGGTTATTTTATCCCAAGGGGGGATCAGTATCGCCAGATTTGCATGCTTTTTCTGACTCATGTAGGCTAGTTGCTATGACACTTGTGTGTCCACTAGTGGCTTTTGCTTCATGCTTGGTAGCTCATGTATATCTTGGTTGAGCAAGAAGAAGCCTACTGTGGACACTTCCAGTTGTGAGGCCGATTATAGGGAAGCTTTCACAACGACTGTTGAGTGTGTGTGGCTCAGATGCCTTATGGTTGATTTGGGTGTTGGTCAGTCTTCTGCCACCACAATCTTCATTGACAGTCAGAGCACATTGGCAGTTGCGAGGAACCTTGTGTTCCATGCTCGCACTAAGCACATTGAGGTGCATTATCATTATGTCAGGGAGAGGTTCTCTGCTAGGGAGATCAGCTTGGCATATGTGCCCATGCAGAAGAACATTGCAGACCTTTTCACGAAGGCTCTGCCTAGGGAGAAGTTTGAAGCTTTTCGCAAAGCTTTGGGCTTACTTCCTTTTGTGGAGTGATTTCCACATAGCTTGGCACTTCCTTATACATGAGTGCCAGCTACTTGTTCACCGCATCACTCCCAGGGGGGATTTGTTGATATATTTTGGTAGTGATGTGTGTGAACACTCTAGGACCACCGGGGCACTTTTTTCCCTCGGCTTGTATATATACCTATTGCCCTAATGGGCTACTTATCTTTGCACATTCTCTAGTAATGCATTCAGTATTGTCTGTTGTGCTCCAAGCTTCTTCTTCTTCCTTGTGCTGTTCGCGTGCTTCGACAGACGTCTAACTCTAACAAGAAGTACGTATGCACACTTAACATATAAGGTGCTCTCAATTGGAGTTTTCTCAAAACCATATGCAATCAAGTAAGCATGTATCTTTTCATAGCAAGCAATTGGTGCTTTATTCAAACTATATAATGCATTTTTCATCTTGAACATTTTGTTTTCATGCCCTTTCTACACAAAAACACAGGGCTGAATTACATACAATTCTTCATGTAGCCGACATTCACAAATGCAGCTTTAATGTCCAAATGCTATACATTCCAACCATGATGAGATCCAAGTGCATAGATGCTACAATTGATGGTCATTCGACATGTGGCTGCAAAGGTCTCATTAAAATAAATGTCTCTCTCTCTCTCAAGCATAACCTTTGCAACAAGCCTAGCCTCATACTTGTCAACTTCTCCATCAGATTTACGTTTTAGTTTGTGTACCCATTTGGTTCCAATGGCCTTTTTGCATGGAGGCAAATCACATAAAGAACAAGTACCATTCTTCATAATAGCATGATATTTTGATGCCATAGCAACCATTGAAGTTTTTGAATTTTGTGCTTCACCAAAAGAATACACTCATTCTCATCATAAATACTAGATGCAGCCATTGCATAGCAATTTGATGCAAAGAAGCATTATGAGAACCTGATCATGTACGATATGAGAGAGGTGCATTGTTGGGAAACAATGTCCCATTGGTCAAAGATTGGTCCACTTTTGTCCAGATTTTACAGCATGAGTAGCTGTTGTTCTAGTACTCTTGTACAAGTAAGTGGCGATTGGCAGCGTGGCTATGTCGCTGTTTTGTATCTCACCTGCCAGGGTTCGAGTCCTATGATCAACGCTGCGCGAAGATCTTTTGTTTTATGCTTTATTAAAACACGAACATGAACAATAAAACGGACGACAACGGACAGCGTTTTTAGATATTGTTTTTACAATCATAGATAGTGATCGCTATATGATGCTTTTGGGAGTGCTTTATTGGATAAAGAACATGCTATATAAACACAATCTTGGATCGCTTGTAAGTATCCTTCACCTAGTTTTCAACACAAGCCTTGAGCTTGGACCTCAATAGAGGTGGTGTTTCGTCTAGCACATGGGGCAGCCATGGTGCTAACTTGAAGCATGTTGAGGAGCGGCTATGGAGTTCTTCTTGGAGAAGATGAAGAGTGTGCTCACACTCTTGCTCATGGAGAAAAGGTTATCTCTTGTTCATGGAAAGAAGACTTGGTCATTAGCAGCTTGATGGTGAGGATCGACCATCTACATGGTGGATTTGAAGATTGTCTTCTACATGAAGATTTCAGGCTACTTCAAAGACATTGGATGGGGCCTACCTCATTTCCAAGATTTGGTATCAGAGCACTAAGGTTTTGGTTTCAGAACTTTAGGTCTTTGGCATCAATGTATTAAGGCTCATTCAGATTCACATGTTTCCAATCTTCCAAGTTTACAACATATGATTTAAGGGCATCTTTTAACATTTGACATTTGACATACACACTTAATCTAGATGAGTAGAGATTTGAGAATTAGACAATTCAATTACATGTGTATTCATCAGTGTGGAGTATGAAGTTGATGATCTGTTAGCAGTCGAATATTTTTGGAAGAGTATGCAAATACTTTACAAAAGTATTGTTCGAATACCAAGACTTGATGAAGAGAAGGCTACTTCAAATTCAAGGAAGAACAATGGTTTAGAGAAGATGAAGGAATCAGATCAACATCAAATCACAGGTATCAATTTCTACTATCAGATTATCATTTGCAAGTCATGTCTTAGAAGAGCAGTTATGAAGAGATTTGAAGGTTTCAAGAAGTGCTTTTATATGCTTTCATCATTTGAAAGTTAAAGGCTACATCAAAACAGGTATCTAGAGGTTTTTCTAGAGAGTTTTGAAAGATCTCTTTCATGGCCAGAAAGCTTATCTAAGAAGACAAATGTGAAGATGGGATGAGTTTTGTTTTCAGCCAATTTTGTGTTGTAAGTTGGTTGGATATTAAGGTACAGAATGTAATCTAGGTATCTAGAGATGGTAACTCTAGAAGTTAATTCATCATTCAAACAAAAGATTAGTGAATTTAGTCATTTCAGACATCTGAAGTAGAATTTTGATTCATAGATATGAGGAGATGATAAAACATGATTCTATATTCACTTCCATTTGTATACCATGTTTGTTTTGTCTTTTACTCTTAGCCCTAGAGGAAGAGAAAGAGTTCATTTGAAGAAGTCAAGAGTGCTTGCTACTTCAAGATGAAGAGAACAAAAGGTATGGAAGAGACTTTTGAAGATGTTAACATCATCAGGTGGAAGAAAGACGTAGAAGAAGAAAGTCTATCATTTCCAAAAGAAAAGTAAGGCTTCCTTTTCTCATATACTTTATGGAGGCAGTAGCATCCATATCAGAAGGAGTCCTATTCGTCATAGGTACAAGAGAATCAGTACGTATATGCTTTATGCATATTTGGATGAGGTGTTTGAGAAGGTGTGTTCACATGAGTTTGAGGATTTCCGGCAGCAAACTTGTTAGCATTCTTTGCTACTTTTTAAGTATGTGATCTTTTCACACACGTATTTGAATTAGGGTCTTCCATAACCTAAGGTTAGATGAGGGTTTGTTGATTATCAGTTTTACACTGATCCTTCCTCTTTCAGTCACTCATATTCACTCTTCTATAACCTATTAGGTCACACATCTCATGTATATTCAGATTTCTGCCCATACATCTGAATATGTTTGTTACATTTGTACATTCACTCTTCCATCTATTTCTCATCACATAGAGTGAATGAGAGTTTTGATCCCATGTTGTACATTGAACATTGGTATATATGATACTATGAGTAAGTGATGGCTTATGTAACACCTTACACATGTTGTCTATTTTTTCTCTATCTTTGTCTCATCATTTGTATCATTAAATGTGGTATGTTCATGTTTAAAATATTGAAGATTGCTAGATTCTGTGTTGTATATGTTGGACCTATGGAACCATGGATTTGTGATATGAGCTATGGTCCTACCTCATTTCCAACATGCATCTTGTTTTCTAGCTCTCAAATTCTACACCAACCATTTAGGCATAGTTTTAGCCTCTTCTATGTCATCCCTCTCATCAACAAGTGCATCATGTAAATTTGCATTTGAAATGGAATGATTTGCATTATCATGTGAAACCCACAAAGGCTAATAAATTGTCTCATTTAGACCAACACTTGATTGTCCACTTGTAAAAAGAGGAAGCAAAGTGTCATAAACATCTTTGGAGCTAATTGATGTCTCCTTAGTACATGAAAGTAATGGCTAAATTGCATCTTCTAGACAAACAAGATCACGACTAACCAAAATGTGTTTAGTTAGTTGATGAGACAAATGATAGCCTTTGCTTTTAGAACCGTACCCAACAAAAATATATTTCATTGCTTTATTATCCAATTTCCTATGTTGTTGTTCAAGCACTAATGCATATTCCAGAAAACCAAAGTCACCCAAATGAGCAATGTTCAACTAGGAATGCATTAAAATAAGAGGACATAGATCCCCCCCCCCTTGATCAAAATGGAGGGTGCCCAATTTACATGCTCATAGATTTTCAGCCATAACCAAAAGCTTTCATACTTAACTCTTAGGGGTCGAGTAAAACGTACTATAGATTATTTGGGTGCTTAATTTGAGCCCCACTTGGCGATCCTCTTGCGTCTAGCGGGCATCATGAGAGGGAAATATGCATCTCATGATAGGGTCCATAAACATATAAGTTTATTTATAACACAAGAGTGAAACACAATGAGTTATTTGACATTCTAACCACTTAGGAGAGTGGACTAGAGAGGAAACTTTAGCATAACAACTACAAAGTCAAGGGGACATGGACCTCAACAGTGAGGAAGTACCTACACCAAAGTGAAAAAAGCAAGGTCGGGCCCCATCCAAGCCAGGGAGAGTTATCCATACACTTCTAGGCTTGCAAATCTTACAACAAAACTTTTGGGTGAAGAGGAAGTTGAAGTTTTATCCTTTGAAATTACTAATGGTAGCAATATCCCTAAGGAATAACCAAAATTAGGAGCAATAAAATTTAGAGGGAAGAAGCACAAAGACCCCGATAATCATGTGGGTTAATTTGAGCTAATGGTTTTGATAATTTGGGAAATCATAGCATGAAAGTTTATTTCCTAACGAGCTTTTATGGAAAAAACATGGAATGATTTATGAAGTATGGTGTAGTGAGATTCCAAGAATTATGATGCCTTGAAAACTAGATTTTTAGCATGCTTCCAAGCGGAAAAGACCCCTCCATATTTACTGAAGAGTCTTAAAATAATAAAGAAAAAAACTTACAATAGAAGATTATGCTCAAACGTTCACCAATTTCTTAAATATGTTGACTACAACATAGTGCCCTTCTTGGGAATAGGTTGGGATCCTATTTTATGATGATGAACGCAACATCTCAAAAGTATAGAATCCATCTATGCTTAGTTGGATAAGGTAGCAACATTTAGAGGATTGAAAAATGCACTCTAAGGGCCAAACAAAGATATGATCAAATTACTAGTATGAAGTCCCAAAAATGATTGAAAAAAAAACCTAAATTAAATATCTTTACATCAAAGGAGGGAGATTCTAAAGACAAACTGCTTTTAAAGTTCAATAGAAAATAAAAAATAGAGGATGAAGAAGAAAAAGGAAAAATCACACAAACATAAAGACATAAGTAGCAGAAGAAAAAGCAAAGGGAAAAGAAAAACAAAGAAAACTAATGAGGATAGTTTAAAAAATATTAGTATTTACTAGAAAATTTTGTGCATTTGTAGTCTAAACCTACACTTGCTAAGCAGTTATATTGCACTATGTCAAAGAATGGGTCATGAGTTTGATACCTATTATTTAACTGCAATTATGGGGTATCTCAATAAAAATATTTATCTTTGACATCAATGGTTCTTGCCCAAAGATCATTCATTATGATGCAAAAGATAAACAATATATTTTAATGGAAATATTGAAAAAGATTAGTGTTCAAAACCAACGAAACCAATGGATTGGTATCTAAAATGGATAGAAGGGCCTCTTATAGATCCACAATGTTAAATCTTCAATGATGGTGAAGATGAGATAATGTGAAGATGAGAGGCAAGGGAAAACGATCACTAGCAGAGAACATCTCAATATGTTATTCTTTGGAATATCGGAGAGAGCTTAAGATTTGTGATCTCCTGGATCCTATGCATATATTCAAGAATGCTGATTTTTCATTATGGCAATGTATTCTTGGATTAAAAGACAAAACAACATCAAGAAATTATTTAAAAAATCAAAACTCAAAACCAAAGTTATGGCTAATTTATTATAAAGATAGATAGGAAACAACCTATGAACTTGATCCTTGGGAACTTACATCAAAGGAGATACAAATGATCAACAACAAGATACAATCGATTTGCACACCTATAATATATAGAGCATCTTTTCAAAAACATGTTTATTTTGGATGAAAAGAGTGTTAACCTCTCTTCTTCCTTGCGGTTAGGGATAAGAATGCGTTAACTTTGGGTTCTTGGGTGGGATGACCTAGATTGCTCTAAGTCTCTTAGTTTCTACAAAGCTCCAAACTAGCAGATTATCAACATCAAAATGCACAATAGATTTTGTAGACTGCATAACAAACTTTTGGAATACATAGATATTAGCAAACACCATTTTGTACTACTTCTTATCAAACTATAAGACCAAATGTACTATAGTCGACATATTACTTGCAAGGGTTTTAATACCACAATTCTATCATACTATCATATTACTTGCAAGGGTTTTAGATCTCCTTGACCATAGGCTTAAGCGACTTCTGGCTTCATGGGGATCTAGAAGGATGGCTTTCGTAGAGGCTTAACTATTGGAAGTAGTAGTGGAGACTATGGCTTGACTCTTCACTTCAGCTAGCTAGAGACCAAACTCCTCTTGCAAGTAAAAATCTTGCTTGAGAATATGCTTATGCCTTCTCCTCTTGGCTTGTGCTTATTCAAGGGCTTGAGCTTTCTCGGCTTCAACTTGTTCTTATCCCATCTGAAAGTGTAGGAGTTATGGCTGGTGGGTACACATAGTGGCCATTAGTTGCAAGATCTCTATAGAGAGTCAGGTGTTGGTCTCCCGTAGAGCTTCAACAATCTATTGTAGAAATTCCCACTTATGTGCTGATTACTATAGTTTGAGTTCTAATTCCTGTAGTGATACCTTTTGAACCATGGTCTCATGTTCTAACTTTGTAACCCATTGGGGATGATGGGTGTTGGCTTCTTCAAAATTTCTAGGCTTCTTTGTAGCAATGTCGCATCCCTTCATAGCCTTCGTACAACAGCCTTTAAAGTATTACATTTGTTTAGCTTCCTGATAGCACTGCTCCAGGAGAGTGTAGGACTCTTCAATAAAGGTGGAAATATCTACTTGGAGTTCATGGAGTTGATGCTGAAGTTAGCACTTATCACAAGGAATATGGTTGCAAGTACAATGGTATTTATCCATATCACGACTAATCAGTTCTTGCATAGGGAAGAGGTAAGTGCTAAGGTGAAAGAACTCATTGATAGTGCAATTGGAATTAACATTGAAATACCAATATTCTTCATGTCAAGATGGAAGGGGATGAAGCTCAAGAACATCAGAAGAGTCGGGTTGATTCCAAGGTTGAGAGGGAGAAGCGGTAGGGGACCAACCAAGACTCTGATGAGGAGGGGTGACATGTGGTGAATAATTGGGCGACAAGGTAGAAGAGGCTTTGGGAGATGATGGAGGAGGGTTGATTACATCAGGATCAACAGTAGTTGGGTGAGGAGAGGTGAGTGGATTAGACAATGGGCATACATTCATTGGATGATGTGGGGGAGGAAGAGGGAATGTCAAAATAGGGGAATTCAGAGGCCGTTGCATTGAATGGGAGGGTGAGTGGAAGGATTGCTCGAAGGAAGATGGTATCACAACCACCTTGGTTGGAGTCAGACTCAATTCGGCAAGTAGTGGAATAGGGGCCAAAGTGTTAGATGCCATGTTGTCGACTGTGCACTCGGTGTTCAAGGAGCTAGAATTATGCACTTGCTAGGGGTGCTTGGCTCATCGTAAGATGATCTTGTTGCTCTCATCATCTTTCGCAATGGGCAAGGCAAGAAGGGCGAGATACGAGGGATCAATAATACATAAAATGGGATGCAAAATTCTCTAGGGTGAAGAACGGAAAGAGAAATGGGATATGGGTATGGGTAGCATCAGAGTGCTGTAACTATTTGATAGTTTGTAGGCATTCATGGTGAAGGTGGTTGAAGAGAAAAGCAGCCAAGTTGATTGGTTGCTAGACGGAGGTAGTAATGAGAGAATAGAATTGCCTAGATATACCATATGCATGATGTTGTAGATTCATGGCAATGATCATGAACTGGAGGATGGAACACTTTAGTTCAAGTCAACAACCGATGGCAAAATCATTTGAGCTATGTGGGGAAAGAGTGCTCCATAGTAGTGTGGGATAGCATCTCAACATGTGTGATGCTATCAATAGGGAGGTAGAAACAATGTCCTATATCACTAATAGTGGTGTGGACTATCTTACAATTTAGTGGGACAGTCCAAACAACTACGAAGGAGGGATTAATAGTGATAGACCATAGGAAGGATCACAAAGGTGTTAAGGCTATGGGGCTTCAGGTATTGAAGGATGGTGTTTTAGAATAGAGTGTATAGGGGTTCAATGGGAGCCAAAGCATCCATGATAGTAAGAATGCAATAGATAGTTAAGGACCTCTAGAAAGAGCATGCAAGAGCACAACAAACAAACATAGACGAAGGTAGCAATGTGATATATAAGCACAAAAGGGGAATGATGGCATCACAAGGGGTGAGGACAAAGGGAATGATGTGCGATATGAGAGATGACAGAGTAATATTCATGCAAAAACATGCAGTCATGGGCAATGGATTAAAAGATTGTACATGTGGGAGGTGGTAAAAAGGGCCATAACTTTGATCCATTGATTGGATTTTTAATTGGGATTGAGATAAGAGTTTATAACCAAAAAGTCACTGAGATAATTTGGTAAGGGATGAAACACCAAACTTTGAATTTTCCTAAGCTTGATCTGATTTTGAATTATAGAGGAGTATCAAGTGTCCTTTAGTAAAGACTAGGGATTTGGGGAAATAGTCATGGGTGTGGGATTGGCGAATCTCAAGTTTTTGCATTATTAAAAAGCTTTCAAAATGCTTCTCATTGAAGGCATGATGTTCATCAAGTTGAGTATCTAGGGATTTCCCTAAAACAAGCTTTTGTTAAATAGACATGCGTGAACTGGGAATGATGATTTCCATAGTGGAAATAACTTCTAAACCATATATGAATTTGAAGGGCATGCAACCTATTGCAACCTTGCAAGTACTATGATAGGGGCCATAAGACAAGAGGTAGGAATCAATCCTAGTGCTCGAGACATCTGCAATCAACTTCTTTTGAATAGTCAACAACATTTTATTATTAATTTTTCCTAATCCATTGGCACGAGGTTGATATGGCATACTGAATTTATGGATGATTTGAAACAACTGAGTGAGGTCTGCAATTAAATCATTTGCAAAACGTGTGCCAAGATTGGAGATGATCTCCAAAGGGAGACCAAAATGAGAAAAAAACATCACATGCCAAATAGTAGGCAACCACCTAAGTAGTAGCTGATTTCACAACTGAAGCTTCGGCCCAACGGGTCACATAGTCCGTACATGTGAGTAGATACTAGTTACAAATAGGTGGAGTGATTGGTTCAATGAATTCGAGTCCCCACTTCTGCAAGGGTTGCAAAGGTAGAACGGGTTAGAGGGGGAAATGAGTATGTGGCAAGGGTTGACTGGTTATCTGTTACGGATCACATGCCCAAACATATTGGTGGGTATCCCTCTGCATGATTGGTCAGCATAGTCCACTCTGTAGCAACTTCTTGTATGTGAGCTTAGCCCACTATGTAATAGCTTCTTGTATGTGAGCTCATGTCAAAAAGTGACCACCAATCGGGTCTGAATGAGCCAAAGCTAAAATAGAGGTAAGCTCATGTGTTGGGACACACCAGAGCCAAGCTCTCGATGGATCAAAACAATATAATTATCCAAGAATAATGTGAAATTGATGACTATACAATGCTAATTTTTGGCTAGCAATAGGAGGAAGAGAATCAAGGGGGCAACGAGTAGTTAATAAAGTGAGTAGCATATCATAGTAGGAATCTACTAAATCTCAAGTGACCAAGGAAACACTAGGATGAACTCTATAAATTTTAGGAGAGGAATCATGTACTTCGATAGGAGCTTCATCGGAATCAAGGTGAGAAAGAAAATCTTCTTCTACATGAGAAGATCTTGGCTGATGCAGAATTTCATGGTCAAATTCCTAGAGGAGAAGGACCAAGTGAGGTAATTGGAGACTAAGATTTTTTTGGCACACCAAGTAGGTCAAGGCTGAATAATCAACACGAAATGTAAATTTCTAGCTTAAGAGATAGTACCAAAATTTCTTAATAGAGTAAATGAGACCAAAGAACTCTCTTTTGATGATTGAATAATTTCACTTAGTAGGTGCCAACCACTGACTAGCATAATACACACAACAATACCACTTATTCTTCAACTACATCAAGACATTACCAATAGCTATATTGGATGCATCTACAAAAACATGGAAAGGTAGATTCCATTGTAGTGCTTGGAGGATGGGTGCCTAGGTCAATAACTACTTCAATATGAGAAAGCTTGTTTGACCATCTTGAGTCCAATTAAAATCCCAAGGGGCTACCATCACTAAGCGGGTAAGAGGAATAGTGAGATGTGTGAGCCAGTGAAGATGAGGACCATGCCATTGTAGTTGGTCGAGAAAGCATAGAACCTCTTTTCGTCATTTTGCGGGTGGAGCAGTGAGAACTGCTTGAACTTTATTGGGGTCAATTTGTACACCTTGGCAAAAGATGATGTGTCCCAATAGCTTATCAAAAGACACTGCAAAAATGGATGTAGCTAGATTAAGGCATAACCAATATTCTCTACACTTTAAGAAGCAAACCCATAAATGCTGCAAGTGATCCACTTTATCACCCGATACTGAAAAGTCATCAAGGAATACTTGCATGAAACTGGTCAAATAAGGAGAAAATATATCCTGCATACACCTTTGGAAAGTAATGGGAGCATTGCTCAAGCCAAACCACATAACTGTATAGGTATAAACTGTAAGACAATAGTTACACAATATAACACAGGAGCAATAGCAGAGAAGATAACAGATATAAGAGAATCTCAACAATTTTCTACTAGCAGCAAGTACAAAGATGAAGGCATTGTCCACCCGTGCGCTCTCAAGGTAGAGCTTAAATGGTGATCTAGACAACTCTAGATAGGGAGATACAAGGTAGAGGTATGCTGGCTCAACTCAGTGTCTTAGGTAGTGCTAAAGTCATGTATATATAGGATCATGGGTGGCCTGCCATGGACGGCTATACATGGGCGGTAGAGCGTGGGCGGCCATCGCCCGCATAATTGCCATACACGGCTTAGAATGGTTGAACCGACCTAACAAATATAAATGATTTCTGACTCCGACAGGGAATATTCCATGGAATATTCTCTTTACCGTCGCGCTGGGGGCGCTGCCCCCGCTGGCCCCCTTGGACCCCCCAGCCGAGGCTGCTCACCGCTGCTCCGGACCCCACAATTGGGGACCCTGGTAACTCCCTTTCCTTATAATACCTTACATGGTCCAATATGACCTTCATCCAACATTCAAGTTGGGATTCCCATCAATTGGGTAATGCACGCTTGGCTTCTCCTCATAAAGGGGGCCTTACAAAATGTGCATACAATCATGAGGGGTAGACATTGATCATATACTAACACCCCCCCTCAATGTTTACCGATGATAAATCAAGTAGGTCTCGGTCCTATGCCCATCTGTTGAAGATGCTTTTTGAGCTGCTCTCTTCCAAGTGCTTTAGTGAATATGTCAGCACAATTTGCCTCTGTTGGGCAATATTCTAGCTCCACAATTTCATCTTCAATTAGCTCACAAATGTAATGGTACTGTACTTCTATGTGCTTGGTGCAAGCATGAAATACTGGGTTCTTTGCAATATCCATACAACTTTGATTATCACACTTGAGTACAGTTGGCATATTTGATGGAAAGCCTAGATCTGCAAGAATTCTCCTTAACCAGACTGCCTCACAAGAAGCAAAACAAGCTGCTTTGTACTCTGCTTCAGTGGAGGAGAGTGCGAGAGTTGGTTGCTTCCTACTTACCCAAGAAAATATTCCTGAACCAAGTGAGAAACAATATCCAGAAACTGATTTTCTAGAATCACAATCTCCAGCCCAATCTGAGTCACAATATCCTTGGAGTGTATCACCTGTGGTATACAAAATACCAAAATCCAAGGTTCCTGCAATGTACCTTAGAATTCGCATACTAGCATTCCAGTGACTCTCCTTAGGTTTGTTGGAAAACCTGCTTAACACTCCAACAGCATAGCAAATGTCTGGTCTAGTGTTGCACAGAAAAATAAGACTTCCAACGAGCTTCCTATACTTCTTAGCATCTACATAAGGCATGTTATCATCCATAGATAGCTTATGATTTACCTCCATAGGTGTGCTAATTGGTTTGCAGTCCATCATTCCAAATGCCTTGAGAATTTCTTTGGAATATTTTTGTTGTGAGATGAAAATGCCATCCTTCCTTTGCCATACTTCAATTCCCAGACAAAAATGGAGTAGACCTAAGTCTGTCATTTCAAACTCAGTTCCCAAGCTGATCCGAGTTTGATTGATGAGTTCCTGATGATCTCCTGTAATGATCAAATCATCTACATATACAATGACAACAACTAGCTTGCTATCCCTTTTCGTTACATACAAGTTAGCATCAGAAGTACTTCTTTCAAAACCCATATTTTTGAAAAAATGATCTATTCGTTGGTACCAAGCTCGTGGAGCTTGCTTAAGTCCATACAAAGCTTTCTTCAACCTGCAAACTTTATTTTTTGAATTGGGCACCTCAAAACCTGGTGGTTGAGATACATATACCTCCTCCTTGAGGTGACCATTCAAAAATGCAGATTTGACATCCATCTGGAAAATAGGCCATGACTTTTGTGCAGCTACTGCAAGTACCGTCCGAATAGTTGTCATGCGTGCTGTTGGTGCAAAAGTTTCTTGAACATCAAACCCTTCAATCTGTGAAAAACCCTGTGCAACTAATCGTGCCTTATACTTTTCTAATGTTCCATCAGCTTTATACTTAGCTTTCCAAATCCATTTAGTACCTATTACCTTCTTCTTTGGCGGCAAGTCGACTAGATCCCATGTATCATTTTTGAGTATACTATCATACTCAGACTGTATGCCGCTCTCCAACCTGGATCATCAATGGCTTCTTCAATGGTGGTAGGTTCCTTTATCGAACCCATGATATCTGCCATTAGAGCCATGTTGACAATGTGTTCTGAGGCTCTTCTTTGCTCCTCTATTCTCTTTGATCTTCGTAATCCATCTGATGATGATTCTGGTACATCTACATGTGGATCGTGATCATCAAAGAGCTGTTGTGCCCACTTCGGTAGTGGCTTACGCTGTGCAGCTACAACTGGTTGGCTTTTTATTGAGGAAATTTCTCCATCAGATGTTTCCTCCTCCTCAACTTTAACCTGTCTTTTGATAGGCACAAGGTGAGATATTTCTCCGTTTGATGAGATAGTAGATTTACCTTTATCTTCTACTAAGTGTGGTCGTTCATCAAACACCACATCTCAGCTCACAAAAATCTTCCTTGCCTCAGGATCCCATAACCTGTATGCTTTAGACTCTTCACTATATCCTAGGAAGACACACTTTTTGCTTTTTGAATCCAACTTTGATCTTGTTGAATAAGGAATATGTGCATAAGAGAAACAACCAAAAATTCTGAAATGCAAAACTAAAGGCTTTTTACCAGAATATGCTTCTTGAGGAGTCATCCCCTTCAGTGCTTTTGTGTAGCTTCGATTGAGGATGTAGACTGCTGTATTGACTGCTTCCGCCCAGAATGAATCAGGCATGTCTTGAGCCTTCAACATACAACAAGCCATTTCAACTACTGTCCTATTCCTGTGCTCAACAATGCCATTTTGTTGGGGTGTATGAGCTGTGGTAAGTTTCCTTTTCACACCATGCTCCTTACAGTAATTGTTGAATTCTTTTGATAAGAATTCACCTCCTCTATCTGTTCTAAATTTCTTCAGTTTCCTTCCTGATTCATTTTCTACATACTTATGCCACGTTTTAAATTTTTCAAAAGCATCAGCCTTCTCTCGAATGAAATAAACCCACATCTTTCTACTATAATCGTCGACTAACAGCAAGAAGTAGAAAGATCCTCCTAAAGCAGGTGTAGACATTTTACCGTAGAGATCAGCATGTACGAACTCTAGAGGAGCTTGAGATCGATTGCTGGTCTCTCTTGGAAATGCCTTTCGTTGTTGCTTGCCCATCATACAAGCTTCACAAGGTTCCTGCAACTCTGAAAATGCAGGCAAATGAGCAACCATCCCTGTTCGTTGCATCTCCTTCATAACTGCAAATCCGAGATGCCCAAATCGTTGGTGCCATAACCTGCTTACATCTTTATCTTCTGTAGCAGGTAAAGCACTTAACTCATACAAGTTATCCCGTCGTATGCCTTTACCTACAACATTACCTGATGAATCCATGATTTCCGCACCACTCTTATTGAAGTGAACTTCGAGTCCTCGATCTGTTATTGCAGAAACTGACAACAAATTTCTTTTGAGTGTAGGTACATAGAGAACATCGGATAACTTTTTCTCAACACCTGGAGAAGTGATAAAAGAGATGGTTCCGATTCCTTCAGCTGGACACTTGGAGTCATTTCCCACCACTACATTGATGGATTCCCGCAGAGGCACTAGGGAACTATACCAATCCTTTTTACTAGTCATATGGCGAGAAGCTCCACTATCTAAAATCCATGGCTCATCAACACGAGCTTGAGCAGATGAACATACCTCTTCAATAGCTACCCAAAGTTCCAGCTCTATGTTGTTTGCAGACTCTTTGTTCTTCCATGATGATTTTACAGTCCCATTCCGTTCATCAGCTTGCTTCTTTCTGCAATCCTTGATGGCATGGCCTTTCTTTTCACAATAGAAGCAACTTCCTGTGAACTTTTTCTTCTTTGGCTTCTTCTTTGATCCCTCTAAAGAGCCTTTACCTTTTGCATTTGCTGAGAATGCAACATCAGTTGTACTTTGCCGATTCTTCAACCGCATCTCTTCTTCTAAAAGCATGGCACAAAACTCTTCAAATGTAAGGGGAGTTGGCCTTACCTGAGTGTTAAGGGCTGTTACTAATCCATCATACTTTGCTGGAAGAACACATACAGATCTTCGAGCCAGCTCTTCTGGTGTTATAACAACACCAACTGCAGCCAATTGATCTTGAAGATGCTTTATCCGTTTGATAAAATCTTCAGCCTTTTCAGAATCAGAATGCTTTTCATTTGCCAACTGATTTTCTAAATTCTGTATCCTAGTGTGGTTCTTGGTCTCATATTGTCGAGCCAATATGCCCCAAGCCTCATGTGCTTTAGTAGTATGTTGAACTAAAGTAAGCACAGAATCACTTACACTAGTGACAATCGCACATAATGCATCAGCATTCCGCCTTTTCCAAGCTCGTAGAAGATCTGGATCTGGCTGAATCATCAATCTTGAATTTGCTGGATCTTCAACTGGTATAGGCTCTGGATCCAATCCCATCGGTCCCATGACAGTGTCAAGTAATTCATAGGAGTCCAAAATTGCAGAAATTTTGAACTTCCAGAGTGTATAGTTGGTTCCATCCAGCTTCCCTTCAGTGAATGCAGGTGGACGAATTCGAATAGGTGCAGCATTAACATTAGCTGAAGCACCAAGACTAGTGTTCGACGATGAAGCCATCATGAAATCACTCGAATAATCTACTGATATTCTAGTCTGCTAGTAGGCTAAAATAATGATACTTCTCAAGCTATTCGAACCTTACAGCTCTGATACCATGTAAGACAATAGTTACGCAATATAACACAGGAGCAATAGCAGAGAAGATAACAGATATAGGAGAATCTCAACAATTTTCTACCAGCAGCAAGTACAAAGATGAAGGCGTTGTCCACCCGTGCGCTCTCAAGGTAGAGCTTAAATGGTGATCTAGACAACTCTAGATAGGGAGATACAAGGTAGAGGTATGCTAGCTCAACTCAGTGTCTTAGGTAGTGCAGAAGTCATGTATATATAGGATCATGGGTGGCCTGCCATGGACAGCTATACATGGGTGGTAGAGCGTGGGCGGCCACCGCCCGCGTAATTGCCATACACGGCTTAGACTGGTTGAACCGACCTAACAAATATAAATGATTTCTGACTCTGATAGGGAATATTCCATGGAATATTCCCTTTACCGTCGCGCCGGGGGCGCTGCCCCCGCTGGCCCCCTTGGACCCCCCAGCCGGGGCTGCTCACCGCTACCCCGGACCCCACAATTGGGGACCCTGGTAACTCCCTTTCCTTATAATACCTTACATGGTCCAATATGACCTTCATCCAACATTCAAGTTGGGATTCCCATCAATTGGGTAATGCACGCTTGGCTTCTCCTCATAAAGGGGGCCTTACAAAATGTGCATACAATCATGAGGGGTAGACATTGATCATATACTAACATAAACTCCCCAATTTTTAATAAAGCACATCTTTGATACATCCTACTCTACCATACAAACCTGGTTATACCCATTGTAACCATCCAAGAAGGAGTAAATCTCACAACTAGTGCCTTCATCTAGCATCCTATCGAGGAAGGGTAATAGAAAAGGATCAGGTACAATGGCCGCATTTAGTTTTCAATAGTCCATACAAATTCTCAATTGCTTATGTTTCTTCAGTACAGTTACGATAGGTGAAATCTGCTCTACATGTTCGACAAGAACAATGAACCCTACTCATAGTAAACTGTCAATTTTCATCCTTAACTTTTTTGGCATAATTAGGATTCATTGTGTTACTTTGTTACTTCATCAGATGAGCATCTGGTTTGAGTACAACTTAGTGCTGACAACTTAGTGCTGATAGCTACATGGATCTAAGACTTTCATATCCTTATAGTACCAAGCAAAGACATTGGTAAACTCAATCAAAAGGGTGAGTAGGTCTCAACGGAAAGGTTGTTCTAGATTAGCATTGATTTTAACATGTTGGGGATTAACTTCATCACCGAGATGACAAGTTATCAATTGGTCCTTTGGTACATAAGATTGATAGCCTAAGTGATCCTCTAATCCTTTGAACAATTTCATATTGAGATCAGATAATTCCACTATATCATCACGACTCTCATCTGCTTCGACAACACTTCAATGGACAACACAAGATGCTAGAGACCTTTGGTCTAACACATGTTGTAAATCAACTATGCCCAATGTTAACAAATTTTGATTATTCATAAGAAAGGCCATTTCTTCATCATCTAATAGGGTGAATCTCGCAGGGTGTGAACTTGTGAAGAGGGATAGTGTACCTTGGCGATTACATTTAAAGATTAATTCATGGGAGGACTAATCTGCTTGAACTTTGGGGCTTCAATGATGGTCTACCAAACAACAAATTATAATCAACGCTATATTCAGGTAGGTTGAGAACAACAAAGGTAATTTGGAATACATCACCTTGTAGTGTAATTGAATTGTTGGTACATTTAGCAAGCCTAAATGCTTGAATAAATATTCAGGATTAATTATCAATTCATGTACCTCACATGGAGGACCACACATGAACACCTTCTTGTCAATTTAGGAGTATTTACCTTTGGATAAATGTAAAAGTGAGATAATATGGAATCTCATGAAGTTAGGTATCTGAACCCACAACTCATGTGGTAGAAGGAATCAATTCAGATCACCCCTAAAGTGTAGGAACACTTTTAGGTGAGGAAAGTTCAAAATTCAAACACTAGTTGAGCATAAAAAGAGAAGCTTTTAGTCGTGGATCAAGGTGAGTCATTCTGTGAGCTATTGAGCTACACCATTGAGCATACCTTGAGCTCAACATATGTATGAGTAGTCCACTACACTTCCATTGTATCATATGCTCATTAGCATACATAATTTCAAGCTCAACGCCATGTCCTCTAATCCAAGCATCTTTCAAAATGTCTTGAGCTTCTCTGCTCCAAGTGCTTTAGTGAAAATATCAGCAACATGCTCATCTATTCTCACATAAACAAGATTAATATCAGTTGCTAATAACTTCTCTTTGATGAAGTGGTAATGTACCTTGATATGCTTTGTTCTAGCATGAAAAATAGGGTTCCATGCTAACTGTATGTTGTTAAGATTATCACAATAGAGGGTGATAGGATTTTACACTTCCACACCTAAATATGCAAGTAGCATCTCTAGCCATGATGCCTCACATGCTGCCATTGCAACACCTCTATACTAGCCTCTATCCTCGACAAAGCAACAATGGGTTGCTTCTTGCTAATCCATGTAATAGCTGCACCTCCAAGTGAGAATAGAAAGCAACTAGTAGATATTCTATCTGGAGTACTACCAACCCAATCTGCATCAATGTATCCATGAACCTGCAAATCTACACCAACTTCATAAAACAATGCATAATCAAAAGTAGCACTCACATAATGTAGAGTGTGCCTTAGAGCATCCAAATGTGGCTTCCTAGGAACTTGCATAAATTGACTTTCAAGTCCAACAGTGTAGCTTAGATCAGGCCTCATAATTGCGAGATATATCAAACTTCCCACAATTTTCCTGTACATAGTAGCATTTCCCAATGCTTCACCTGATGTAGTATCTAATTTCAAATTACGATCTAACTGCATGGAAATCAGCTTATAATCAGCCATGCCATACTTTTGCAGCATATTCAAGGCATATTGCCTTTGCGACATCCATATACATGTTTCTCTATGTATAAACTCAATGCCCAAGAAGTAGCGCAACACACCAAGATCTTTCATGTCAAATTCCTGCATAAGAAGTTGCTTTACCTCTTTGATGCTTTCTTCATTATCACCACCTAAAATTAAGTCATCAACATAGATAGCCACAATTGTGATGCCATCATCACCCTTCCTTGCATATAGTGAATGATCTGCATCACATAGAAAATCCAATGGTGGTCAAGTAATCAACAATCCTTGCATGCCATGCATGAGGTGCTTGCTTTAGCCCATACAAAGCCTTTTTTCAACCTGCAAACATATTATAGATGCTTTCAATCTTCATACCCTTGTGTCTGGTCCATCTATACTTCTTCCTATAACTCACCATGTAGAAAAGCATTCTTCACATCCATCTAATGCAATGTCCATCGTTTTGTTGTAGCTAAGGCATCAAGTGTTATGAGAGTAAAAATTTTAGCTACATGGATGAATGTTTCCTCATAATCAATGCCATAAGTTTGTGCATATCCTTTTGCTACCAAACATGCTTTATACCTGCTTATGCTACCATCAGCATTGTGCTTTACCTTGTAAACCAACTTGTAGCCTATGGATTTCTTTCCTTGTGGCAATGGAACTAGCTTCCATGTATCGTTTCCATAAAGTGCATCCATCTCCTCATCCATAGCTTTTTCCCAATCTGCATTTCAAATTTCATCTTCAAAACAAGAAGGTTCAACATCTTGCATTACCTTTGTCATATAGGCACAATGGCGAGCCATGTAACTATCAGATGTTAATCATTGCACTGAATTCTGTATCCTCCCAGATCTTCTTGGTCTTGGGTCACTTCTCCTTGTATCATTTGAATGTGCCTTTCTTAATCCTGGAGTCTTCACAAAGGGCACTCTAAGTTCCTCATCAAGACTCTTTTATGAACCGCTTGAATCTCCATCAGCGTCTTCAAAACCTACACATGTTTTATGACCACCAAAAAGCTTTTCATTACCTTTGGATGTATTTGATGAATTTTTTGGACTAAAATTTCCACGCAATCTTACACTCCATGGATTTGAGTTGGAATTATTGCTTGGTGATGCATCCGGTCCACCTAAAGCATGAGATTATGCACTTGATTTTTCAGCATTTTCTTTGTCATTTCGTTCAACATTCGATCCTTCTTTGGCATCTGCATAGAAGCTTGACATTTCATAAAATACCACATCTCTGCTCACCTTCACCTATCATGTGAGTGGGTTATAACATTTATATCCCTTTTACTCAAGGGAGTATCCAATGAAGACACACTTTTTTGCTTTTGGATCAAGCTTCATCCTCAATTCATCTGGAACATGTACATATGCAATACAACCAAAAACTTTCAGATGTGATAAGTTTGGATTTTTACCTGTAAACTTCTCTTCGGGTGTTACTTGATGTATAAGAGCAGTCAGAGTTCTGTTCATGATGTATACAATAGTATGAACAACTTCTGCCCAATAACAGTGAGGCATATTCTTCTCAGCAATCAAGGCTCTTGCTATTTTTGCATTCAACAATGCCATTCTGTTATGGTGTGTACCTGCATGAAAACTGATCTGAATTCCAAGATTTTTTAGAAAATTACTGAACTCATTTGACATGTATTCATCTCCTCCATCAGATCTTAATGTCAAAATATACTTCCTAGTCTGCTTTTCCACCATAGCTTTAAAAATATGGAAGTGAGTGAACACCTCACTCTTCTCTTTCATGAACTATATCCACACTTTTTGTGTATGATCATCAATGAAAGTAACATAAAACCTACAACCACCCATAGATGTGGTCTTTGCAGGACCCCAAACATCTATATGTACTATTTCTAGTATGTTCTCACAAACATGCTTGTCATGTGGAAATGTTGTGCTTGGCTGTTTTCCAAATTGACATGCTGCACATACCTTTTGCATCTCTGCAACCTTGAAATTTGGTAGTCCATGGACAATCTCCTTTGATTGCATCGATTTTAGACTTTGCAAGTTTGTATTTCCAATCCGTTTGTGCCAGATCTCTATATCAGCAATGACTCCTGCACCTTTTGTAAGCATGGTTGCATTCATTTGAGGAATTTTAACATTTAAGGTGAACATCCTACCCATTTTGTTTCCTTTGGCAATCAATCTTCCATCCCGTTTGTATTCTTCTACATGTAACCCATCAGCATTGAACCTAACTTGTAATCCCTGGTCAACCATTTTGTTGAGGATAAATGTACAAGCTCATTTTCATATGAGCCATGCTTGGATAAATCTACCAAATATAAAGATAAAGGAAAAGTAGGGGAAAAAAGGAAAAAATTAATAAAAGAAAAAATCTAGTCAAAACTTCATGATGAGTAAGAGATACAATATCTTGCCTTGTAGTTAGTAGCATGTAGTGGAGAAAGTGGTGAGTTAAGAAGGAGGCACAAACTTCTTCACATGCTCATTGGTTATAAAAGTGAAGTGGGAGCACATTCAAAACAAGGAGAGAAAGAGGCAAGAGCTCCCAGTAGTCGGATCTAGCTATTTTGTCATTTTGTCTTCCCTTAGGCTCCTTCCAGCTGCACATCAGTTTGTACACAACTTTGTTGCAGAGCTCATATCTCAATGCATATGTAACTATTTGTTGCTTTTAAGCATTCATTGTAAAGCTTATCTTGTGTACTTTCTGCATACCAAATATTTTTTTGAAATATTATGTACTTTGTGAGATATCAGTGAAAGAGTGAAGCCCAGGTTTTTAGTATACTTGTATAGATATGTAGTCTATTTTGGTCAGTTAAATTTCCCAACCAAAACATATCCAAATTGCGTGATTTTTGTCTTGCTAGAAAGCTCTTGGCATCTACGTTTATGGGCCCAAATATCGCCTTCAGATCGTTTATATGCTATGCGATATCTGGCAGAGAGTAAAGTTCAATTTTATAGTGTACTTATGTGTGCAGGTGGTCTATTTTGGTCAGTTGAGTTTCCTGACCAAAATGCATCCAAATTACTTGTTTTTTAGCTTATTGGAAAGGTATTTATGTCTACTTTCAGTATCCCAAATATCTTATTCAGGTCATTTATATGCTGTGAGGTATTTGTCAGAGAGTAAAGTCTAGTTTTATAGTGTACTTATGTGTGCAGGTGGTCTATTTCGGTCAGTTGAGTTTCCTAATCAAAACTCATCCAAATTACTTGTTTTTTAGCTTGTTGGAAAGCTATTTGTGTCTATTTTCTCTATAGCAAATATCTATCTGAAAGAATATATATTCAAAGAGTTATCAGTCCAAAAGTGAAGCTTAGTTCTTCAACATACCTGTGTGGACAGGTAGTTCATCTTTGTTAGTTGTGTTTCTTAATCAAAACTTTTCCAATTTAAGTTATTTATAGTTTGTTAGAAAGCTCTCTTTTTCTACTTTGATTGACTAAAGGCTCAAGTCCATTTGAGTTTTTTATTGAGAGCAACAAGCTATCTAAGGTGCAGATGTTTGTCCAAGTGTTGAACATACAAGAGCTCACTACACACTTCCGTTGCGCATAGGAGAATTCATTCTCCACAGTTGGTATCAGAGAGAACTTGGTGTTGAAGGTTCATGAACAGAGCTGGAGTTGAAGCAAAGCAAAAGAGGAGCTACAAAACAAGAGGGAGCTTCACAAACGAAAGAGCAAAGGACAATAACTATTCGAGGTGACTCTCAAAGTCTTTGATACTCTTTAATGGCTGACTTGGGTCAACAAGTAGAGAAGTTGGACAAGGATAACTATCCCGTGTGGAAGTTTAGAATGAACAACTACTTAATGGGCAAAGGCTTATGGGATATTGTGAGTGGCGATGATGCTCAACCTCAAATCAATCAAGCTATGGCCACCGAAGTCCAAAGGAGGCAAGCAAAAGAATGGGAAGAGAGGAATAGGAGAGTCATGTTCCTCATTTCACAAGTCATTACTAATGCCATGGTAGGGCATATTCAACATCTAGAGAAAGCTAAGGATGCTTGGGAAGCTCTTGAAAGGATGTATTCAACAAATACCAAATCTAGGAAACTTCAACTCAAGAATGAGTTGAACACAATCAAGAGAAGTTCGAGTCAATCCATAGCTGAATATACTTTGAAGATTAAGGAGCTAAGCGATGCTTTAGCTTCTATTGGCACAACGGTTGAAGACGAAGATCTTGTGTGTTATACTCTCAATGGATTGAGAGAAGATGAAAGATGGAAGCCATTTATAACTTCCATTAACTTGAAAGATGCATATCCAGGTTTTGAACAACTAATCCCTCATCTTGTCACAAAAGAGCTTAGCTTCGGTGGTCACAAAGGAAAGGGCAGCCACAACCAAATGTTATATGTAGTCAAGGTAAAGGAAGGAACTCAAGAGGAGGCTCAAGAGGAAAAGGAAGAGGTCACAAGAACTCCAACTACAACCAAAACAGTTCGGAAGACAACAAGGTTGCATCAAATGCCAACACACAAGGAAGAGGTCGAGGTAGAAGTAGAGGAAGAGGCCGAGGCTCCTACAATTCTCATAAAGGTATAACATGCTATTATTGTGGTAAAGTAGGACACTATGCTAGTGATTGTTGGCTGAAGAATGGAAGACCAAATGGAGGCAATCAAAGGAACTCAAGCAACTATGAAAGCACCTCAAGTGAAGGAAGCAAGGACACACTACTTGCAATGAGACATGAGTATAGAAGCTCTTGTGAAGATGATAAAAAATGGTACATTGATTCAAGTTGTAGTAACCATATGTCATACCAAGGAAGTTTGTTCACTAATCTATAGGTACCAAGTGGAAAATCATGTGTTGAAACAAGTGATGATACTCAACACATGATTGAACATATTGGAGATATAAGGCTTGGAGATACAAGTAGAGCAAAGGTACTATCTAATGTTCTTCATGTTCCTACAATTTCAAAGAACTTGATTTCAGTAGGGCAAATGGTAGAGAAGGGTTATCATGTCATATTCAATGAGAATGGGTGCTTCATAAAGAATCCAAAGGAAGGCTTCAAGGTCATTGCTCAAGGTAGAAGAGAAGGAAGGATGTTCACTTTGGATGTCCAACATCCACATGGAAAGTTCATGTACATTCAATGTGGGAACAAGAAGATTTCAGAGCTGGGCTTATGGCACAAAAGAATAGGACACATCAACATTCCAAAGCTGAAGGACATGAGAAAACATGAAGTGGTAAGAGGTCTTCCAAAATTTAATGGCATTGGACTACATGAGTTATGTGAAGCTTGTCAACTAGGAAAGCAAACGAGGCAGCCATTCAAGAGGAGCAATTATGTGGCTCCAAATGTCTTGGACTTGATACATACAGATGTATGGGGACCAACCCAAGAGACATCAATGGCTGGTAATAGATTTTTTGTCACCTTCATTGATGATCACTCAAGAAAGGTATGGCTATTTTGTATGAAACAAAAATCAGAGGTGTTTTCTATATTCAAAAGATTCAAAGTTGAAGTTGAAAAAGAAACATGAAGGTATATCAAAACCTTAAGGTCCGATGGTGGAGGAGAATACTTCTCCAAAGAATTTTCAGATTTTCTACAACAGAATGGGATCAAAAGGCAATTCACTTGTAGGTATACACCACAACAAAATGGAGTAGCTGAGGGGAAAAATAGGCAAATTGCTGAAATTGCAAGATGCATGCTCAAAGAGATGAAGGTACCATTGTACTATTGGGCTGAAGCTACCACAACCGCCATTTACTTGATGAATAGGTGCACAACATCGGGAATACATCACTTGACTCCAGAAGATGTATATTCCGTTAAGAAACCTGATCTTACACACCTCAAAGTGTTTGGATGTGTTTCCTTTGTTCACATTCCACAAGAAGTTAGCACAAAGATGGAACCAAGATCAGAAAAATGCATTTTCATTGGCTACTTGATGGAGAAAAAAGGATACAAGTGTTACAACCCTAGAACAAAGGAATTAAGAGTCTCACGAGATGTGGTCTTTGATGAACTAAGACCATGGTATGAAGATAAAGGAAAGGAAAAGATTCTTGAAGAAGATTGTGATGATTATGCAGGAACAAATCAAAGAGAAGTTCAACAATCAAGCACAAAGTTTTCAGATCCAGAGGTATCTGCATCAAATGAAGAATGTTCAACATGGAGGGGGATTCATTCTTTGTCTCCAAATTCAGCTCATAGTAGGGCCGAAGAAGCAAGTGCTACTCCAAACAGTGAGGTACATGCAAGTGAAGAAGAATATGAAGAGGTAATCACTCCGATGGTAAAGTTGAATAGGTTAAAGAAGAAACTTTCTAAAGGTAATGAAAGAAGATCTTCAAGGACAAGGTATCCAACTCAAAGGTTGAGTTATGATAGTTTTATGGCGACATATTTTGCATACATGATCCAAGTTATCAAAGACAAAGAGCCTGAGACATATGAAGAAGCTTGCACACAAAAGGAATGGAAGCGAGCTATGAAAGAGGAGATCAAAGCTCTCAAAGATAATCACACATGGGAGATAGTGCCAAAGAAAGAAGGTATGAAGATTGTTCCAAACAAATGGGTGTTTAAAGTAAAGAGGAATGCTGATGGTTCACTAGCTAGATATAAAACTAGATTAGTTGCCAAAGGATTTAAACAAACATCCATGTTGCAAGGATGTGAACTATTAGAACCTTAATAGCAATTGGTTCTTCAAGGAGATGGCCATTATATCAACTAGACATAAAAAATGCTTTTCTTAATGGAGAACTACAAGAAGAGGTATACATGAGTCAACCGGTTGGATTTGAAGATGAAAACCATCCAGATTTTGTTTGCATGTTGAGGAAAGCACATTATGGCTTGAAGCAAGCACCAAGAGCATGTAATCAAAGATTAGTAGAGTATCTAACTAAGTGTGGATACAACCCAAGGAGCGCAGATCCTTCGTTGTACATGAAGAAGGAAGAAAATAGAGAGGTATATATTTGCATATATGTCGATGATCTCATCATAACAGGAAATGATGTTACAAGGATTAAAGATATCAAAAGGAAGCTTGGTAAGGAGTTTAAAATTTCAGATCTTGGAGAGCTGAAATATTTTTTAGGAATTGAAGTTGTTTATGGAAAGAATGGCATCTACTTGATGCAAAGGAAGTACTTGTTGGATGTTCTTTTCAGATTTGGAATGAGTGAATGCAAACCACTCACTGAATCCATGGACACAAATACAAAGATTTGTTCAAATGATGGAGAACCATTGGAAGATGTAACGACATACAAAGCATTGTAGGATCATTGATCTATGCAAACATTACAAGACCTGATTTGTCTTATGTTGTTGGTGTACTTTCTCAGTTTATGCAAGCCCCGACAAGTGAACACTTAAATTCAGCCAAAAGAGTGTTGAGATACATAAAGCATACAGTTTATCATGCTTTGTTTTACAAGTTTGATGAAGAACTACATGTCAAAAGCTTTAGTGATGCTGATTGGGTAGGTTCAAAGGAAGATAGAAGATCAACCTCAGGTTATGTGTTCATGATAGGAAGCAAACCTATCATATGGAGTCAAAGAAACAACCTATTGTTGCACTTTCATCTATGGAGGCTGAATATAGAGGATTAACATTTGCAACATGTGAAGCAATGTGGATTAAAAAGCTTTTGGCTGATCTTGGGGTGCAAGTTGGAACCATCCCTATATACGGTGATAACATGTCAAGTATTTACTTGGCAAGCAATCCTATGTTTCATGCAAGGAGCAAGCACATAGAGGTCCACTACCATTATGTAAGGGAGAAGGTGCTGAGCAAAGATGTGGAGATAAAGTTCATCAGAACCAAAGAGCAGGTTGCAGATATGTTTACAAAGTTCTTGGATGCTTCTAAACTCAAAGGTTTCAAGGATGTGATAAATTTGAAGGACATGGTTGAAGATAACTCCCAAATGAGCTTGAGGGGGAGTGTTGAAGATAAATGTACAAGCTCATTTTCATATGAGCCATGCTTGGATAAATTTACCAAATATAAAGATAAAGGAAAAGTAGAGGAAAAAAGGAAAAAAATAATAAAAGAAAAACTTTAGTCAAAACTTCATGATGAGTAAGAGATACAATATCTTGCCTTGTAGTTAGTAGCATGTAGTGGAGAAAGTGGTTATAAAAGTGAAGTGGGAGCACATTCAAAACAAGGAGAGAAAGAGGCAAGAGCTCTTAGTAGTCGGATCTAGCCATTTTGTCATTTTGTCTTCCCTTAGACTCCTTCCAGCCGCATGTCAGTTTGTACATAGCTCTGTTGCAGAGCTCATATCTCCGTGCATATGTAACTATTTCTTGCGTTTAAGCATTCATTGGAAAGCTTATCTTGTGTACTTTCTACCTACCAAGTATCTTTTTGAAAGCTTATGTACTTTGTGAGATATCAGTGAAAGAGTGAAGACTAATTTTTCAGTATACTTATGTAGATAGGTAGTCTCTTTTGGTTGGTTAAGTTTCCCAACCAAAACATATCCAAAGCGTGTGATTTTTGTCTTGTTGGAAAGCTCGTGGCATCTACTTTTAGCTCCCAAATATCATATTCAGATAATTTATATGCCCTGAGATATCTATCAGAGAGTAAAGTCCAGTTTTATAGTGTACTTATGTGTGCAGGTGGTCTATTTTGGTCAGTTAAGTTTCCTAACCAAAACACATCCAAATTACTTGGTTTTTAGCTTTTTGGAAAACTGTTTTTGTCTACTTTCACTGTTCCAAATATCTTATTTAGATCATTCACATGCTGTGAGATATCTGTAAGAGAGTAAAGTCTAGTTTTATAGTGTACTTATGTGTGCAGGTGGTCTATTTTGGTCAGTTGATTTTCTTGACCAAAATTCATCCAAATTCTCTTTGTCTACTTTGATTGAATAAAGGCTCAAGTCCATTTGAGTTTTGTATTGAGAGCAGCAAGCTATCTAAGGTGTAGATGTTTGTCCAAGTGATGGACATAGAAGGGCTCAATACACACTTCCGTTGCACATAGGAGAACTCATTCTCCACACATTTGTCCAACAAAGACGAGATTCTTTGTTATATTTAGAACATGCAACACATAAGAAAGATGTTTTACCTTCCTATCCTCCATAGACAATGCTATGTTTCCTGTATGCTCAATAGGGTGTGATGTATGTTATCACCTGTTTCAACATATCCAAGAATTGGCAATTTTTGCAAAGTACTAAACCATTCCGCATGACTCGTCATGTGATTTGAAGTTATTGAATCAACATACTAGACATTATCATTCGATTTTGAAACACCAGCAAACATCAGTATCATCAAGTGATGTTGAACCATGAACAACTTCTCAGAATCATCTACACTTGTGGATGCATACTTGTTTTGCTGCCTTCTGTTATTTTGATTCTTCAACCTGCAATCATGTTCAAAGTGTCCATGTTTACCACAATTCTAGCATCCTTTACTGTCATTACCTAAATCATTTCTTTGGAAATTTCTTTGGCTCCCCCTGCCTCGAAACTGTCCTCTTCCTCCTCCATGATTCTATTGTTGACCTTGGTCTTGGTTACTATTTCCTCTTCCACTTCTGAAACCTCTACCTCTGCCTCTTCCTCTACCAGAGTAGAATACCTATTGAGAACTGGGATTTCCTTGGGAGTTTGAATCCTCACTAAGATTCTTTTCTTCAATAATCAACATGGATACCAAATCAAAAAAATTTGCATATTTTCTCTAGTCTGTACAAAAGTTCTGAACTACTTATATGTAGATCCTAAACCATGAAGGCACACTTCCACCTTATCATCATCATCTACATTCATGCCAATAGATGCAAGTGACTCACATATGCTTTTGATTTTCAGGGTGTAGTCACTTACCGAATGCCCTTCTTCTCCAATGTATGCAACTCGTTCTTGAGTTGTAATTTCTGTGCCTTTGTATTGGTTTCATAAAATGTGACCAAACTGTTCCAAGCCTCTTTTGGAGTCTTGGCATCATGTATGTGCCCAATCATGCTATCCTATATGCTAACAAGTAGTCAATACATTACCTTTTGTGCTCCTTGATTCCATTCCTCATATGCCTTGAACTGGTGCAGTACGATTCCTCTTTGGTAACTGTGGAGCATTTTTGTTCTCTCCTTTGATGTACTTCCAATAGCCTTTTCCCATCAAGAAATTTGTCATTCTAAATCTCCAAGCATGGAAGTTGTTCTTGTCTAGCTTATCGCTCATAAACTGACTCATTCCATCTGCGTTTGCCATTCTTGCAACAATTCACAACACTGCAAAACACCACAAGGAGCACTTGTGCTTGAACACTATCACACTATGACGTGATAGTTCAATCTTAGAAAAACGTAGTTTTTGTGTATCAATAGTAAACGAAATCGCTTGAAATTTCAGACCTCGAATATATGAGTGTTTCCAAACAGGATGCAAGTTACAGTTTTGCAAACTGACTTGGTTTTTTTGTAGGCCCCACCTTGTGGTTGAAATGGAGGTCGAGATGGCTCCGAAACATTGATCTAACAAAATAAGTGACCCTAAAGGGATAACTCTCGAAAATATTTTGAGGTCTTATACCTTCATGCCAATTTTCATAGCAATTTGAGGTCATTTGTGAATCGTGCTTTCTCCATGCCTTCTCACGTACTCTTCACCATCGGCTTTCTCCAAAAGCTCTCTATAACCACATTGGCTCTGATACCATGTCACGAGGAAGGAGATAAGGAAGAGAGATCACATACACACTCTCACAATCAAAGAGAAGCACACACTAAGATTGAGGCAAAGAAGAATGATCTTCTTCTTCTTCTATTACTTAAAAAGGAATGTACAAGAATGACCTAAAAAACAAGAATACAATTACTGCAATATATAAAGACTAGTAAATAAAGAAAAACCTAATGTTCTCGAATGAGTGAGCTGGTAAGAGAAAAATGTGCCATCACTCTCGGTAGATAAATTTAATAAATCTCAATGAAGTGTCCCTAACATATACCGGCCTGACCACTATACATGTCAGAGAAATGAAAAAGTGATATGTGTCATCCTGGATCATCACATGTTGAGGTTGATATCCCAACAAAATGGCTCTGAAGCAAATCAGTAGGAATCAGAGTGTGCCTGGTTTACCAAATATTTCCAAGCAACACATGATTCACAAATGCAATGCTTGTCAATTTGGCAAGTCTCACATGCAAGCATTCACGAAGAAGGGTTACATTCAAGGAGACCTATTGGAGCTAGTCCATATGGATGTATGAGGGCTAAGAAAGGAGCCATCTATCTCTAGATCTAGGTGTTATGTGTTGTTCATTGATGATTGTAGTAGATGGACAATACTATACTTTATGAAGCATAAAGATGACGTGTTCTCTTGTTTCAAAAAATATCTAGCACTTGTTGAAAATCAAACAGGAAAGAATTTGAAAAGGTTAAGGTGGGATGGATGGGGAGAGTATTTCTCCCATTGATGCTTATCTCCAAGAGAGAGGAATCAAAAGAAAGATTACAACTAGGTATACTGCAGAGCAAAATGGAGTTGCAGAAAGGAGGAATAGAACACTAGTGGGGGCTTCAAGGTCAATGCTAAATGAGACGAAATTGCCCAATTACCTATGGGAAGAGGCTATGTGCACAACCACCTATCTAATCAATAGACTCCCATAAAAAGTATTGGATGGGATGATACCATATGAAGCATGGAATGGAAGAAGACCTAGTCTTGATCATTGCAAGATCTTTGGGTGCATAACATATGCACACATACCATCACAAATCAGAGACAAATTGGATCCAAAGGTAGAGAAATACATATTTATTGGCTATGACCTTAATCATAAAGGTTATAGGCTATACAATACAAGTAGTAAAGGTTTCATTGTTAGTAGAGATGTTGTTCTTGATGAAAATAGATCTTGGTTTGAAGATGATTTCAAGAAAATCAAACTTCCCTATGACCTAGAGGAAGAGTTTCCAACATTGTCAAAGAGGAATGAGCATACACATGATGACTCAAGTGATTTTGATGATGATCATAAAACTCCAAGAAGAGAAATAAATTTTTCTTGGAGCTTCAAAGGCAAAGCTAAAGTGAAGGAGTTGAGAGATGTAGTAGAATCATCTCAACAAACTATAAGGAGATCTACTACAGAAAAAAGGAAGCCAGAAAGGTATGATTATGACACATCCTTGGTCACTAAACATTCCATTTATATTGCTCAGGATACAAACTTAGAAAAACCATCAACATATGAAGAGGTCAAGAAGAAACCAAAATGGAGAGATGCCATGGAAGAAGAAATTGAAGCCCTACAAGAAAATCAGACTTGGGAATTGGTTCCCAAGAAACCATCTATGAAGGTCATTGGCTCAAGATGGATTTACAAGGTAAATAAGAATTCTGATGGCTGAATTAATAGGTACAAAGCAAGGCTTGTGGCTAAGGGGTTTTCTCAAACCAAACGTATTGATTATGAAGAGACATTCTTACCTGTGGAAAAGATGCCCACACTTAGGCTACTTATGAGTGTAGCATCTTCCAAGAATTGGAGTGTCTATCAAATGGATGTTAAGAATGCTTTTCTAAATGGTTGGATATGAGAGGAGGTATATATGGCTCAACATCCTCTTTTTGAAGATAAATCATATCCAGAACATGCATGCAAGTTACAAAAATCTTTGTATGGCTTGAAGTAAGCTCCTATAGCTTGGAATCATAGATTAGTCACTTATTTACAAGATAAAGGATTTATGGTAAGCAAGGCAGATCCTTCCCTCTTCATAAAGAAGATTCTCTCATAGGTTATATACCTTTGTGTGTATGTGGATATGTAATCATTATAGGTAATAACGTAGATGGAATCAAGAGGATCAAAACTCATATGAAAAAAAAGTTCAAGATTAGTGATCTTGGCTTACTCACTTACTTCCTAGGTTTGGAAGTGGTATATACAGGAAGAGGTATGTCTCTAACTTAGAGAAAGTACATTGGAGATATGTTCTCCAAGTTCAAAATGAAAAATACAAAGGTTCTAGGTACACCTATGGAGGTAAATCATAAGTTAAGTGCTCATGAAGGTGAGTTAATTGAAGATGTGACTTATTACCAAAGTTTAGTTGGAAGATTTAACTTTGTTACTCTAACTAGAGTAGGTACATGCTATGGATTTGGTGTGCTAAGTCAATTCATGTACACTCCAAGGAAGCCTCACATGGAAGCAGCTAAAAGAATCCTAAAGTGTTTAAGGGGCACAATTAATGAAGGGCTATATTACCCTTATACATCTAATATAGATGTCAAATTATTTTCTGATGCAGATTGGGTAGGTTCTAAAGATGTTAGGAGGAGCACATTAGGCTATCTCAAAGAAGCAACCTACATTTGCTCTCTCATCAACTGAAGCTGAATACAGAGGAGTAGCAAATGCTACTCAAGAAGCCATGTGGATAAGGGCCCTATATTCAAATTTAGGATTAAATACTTCTACTCCACACATATTTGGAGACAACATTAGTTCTTTCCATCTTGTTGCTAAACCTATCTATCATGCTAGGACCAAACACATTGAAGTTCACTACCATTATGTTAGAGAAAAGATCATGATTAAGGATATACAACTCTCATATGTATTCACACTCGATATGATGACAAAGGCATTGGATGGAAGAAAACTGAATAGGTTCAAATCAATGATTGGTTTGTAGGAAATTAGGGAGGATTGAAGACTCCAAGCATCTTAGCTTGAGGGGGAATTGTTGGTACATTTTTCAAGCTTAAATGCTTGCCTAAATATTCAAGACTACTTACCAATTCATGTACCTCACATGGAGGACCACACATGAGCACCTTCGTATCAATTTAGGACTATTTACCTTTGGATAAATATAAAAGCTAGAGAATATGTAATCTCCTAAAGTTAGGGATCTAAAACCATGAATCATGTGGTAGAGGGAATCAATTCAATCACCGCTAATGTGTAGGAACACTTTCAGGTGAGGGAAATTCAAAATTCAAACTCACTAGTTGAGCACAAAAAGAGAAGCTTTTAGTCGCGGGTCAAGGTGAGTCATTCTCAGAGCTATTGAGCTACACCATTAAGCATACCTTGAGCTCAATATATGTATGAGTAGTCCACTATGCTTCCCTTGTATCATATGTTCATTAGCATACATAATTTGATACATTTCTTTAAGTTCATTTCTATCTATTGCTCTCTATTGCATCTGCATCATTTTAGTGATTTTGCACAAGTCATTTCTCTATGTGTAATCAACTGTTTGATGCACTTTAACTTGGTGTACTTAGATTAAAGTGTCTACTATCTATAGATCAAGTTTCATTATTTTTAGTTTAGCCACTCATGAGATAGGAACTGATGAAGTCGATTATGTTTGCACATCTTCTTGCTCCTAAAATTCTGAGATGACCCTCTTGAGTTGCTAAACTCATTTCACAATGTATAGTGCCTGTAAATTCATGAAATAACTTGCTTTAGTTAGCTATGCACTTGAACTAGATGTGTGCAAAGTTTCTTTCATCAATTCTGTTGGAGTTAGACGTCTGCGGAAGCACGCGAACAACACAAGGAAGAAGAAGAAGCTTGGAGCTCAACACACAATACTGAATGTATTACTAGAGAATGTACAAAGATAAGTAGCCCATTAGGGCAATAGGCGTATATACAAGACGGGGGAAAAAAACCTCCTAAAGAGGGAAAAACGTGCCCCGACGGTCCTAGAGTGTTCACACACATCACTACCTAAATATATCAAAAAATCCCCCTTGGGAGTGATGCGGTGAACAAGTAGCTGGCACTCATGTATAAGGAAGTGCCAAGCTATGTGGAAATCACTCCACAAAAGGAAGTAAGCCCAAAGCTTTGCGGAAAGCTTCAAACTTCTCCGTAGGCAGAGCCTTCGTGAAAAGGTCTGCTATGTGCTCTTGCGTGGGCACATATGCCAAGTTGATCTCCCCAACAGAGAACCTCTCCTTGAGATAGTGATAATGCACCTCAATGTGCTTAGTGCGAGCATGGAATACAGGGTTCCTCGCAACAGCCAATGCGCTCTGACTGTCTATGAAGATGGTGGTGGTAGAAGACTGGCCAACACCCAAATAAGCCATAAGGCGTCTGAGCCACACACACTCAACAGTCGCTGTGAAAGCTTCCCTATACTCAGCCTCACAACTGGAAGTGGCTACAGTAGGCTGCTTCTTGCTCAACCAAGATATACATGACCTACCAAGCATGAAGCAAAAACCACTGGTGGACACACGAGCGTCATAGCAACCAACCCAATCTGAGTCAGAAAAAGCATGCAAATCTGGCGGTAGTGATCCCCCCTTGGGATAAAACAAACCAAGTAGCCGAGTACCACTCAAGTAGCAAAAGATGCGCTTAACTGCCTTCCAATGCATGACTCTTGGGCAATGCATAAACCTGCTCATCTCTGAGACAAAAAACTGAATATCTGGCCGAGTAATGCATAAATAAATCAAGCATCCAACAGCCCGCTGATAGAGAACAACATCAAATGGATCTCCAACATCATGAAGACTCAATCGTAAACCTGTCTCCATAGGAGTGGCAATAGGCTTACAATCTTCAAGGCCAAAACGCTGCAATAATGTGTCAATATATTTCGTTTGACACAAAGCCATTCCACCATCAACTTGCATAAACTGAATGCCCGAATAGTGATGCAAATGCCCCAAATCAGACATCTCAAATGAGGCATGCAAATCAGCATTTAAATCAGCAATATGTTTCTCGATAGGACTAGTGAGCAGGATGTCATCAACATACACAACAATGATTAGAAGCACATCATTAGCACGCTTAACATATAAGGTGCTTTCAGTTGGACTGTTCTCAAAACCATGTGCAACCAGATAGGCATGTATCTTCTCATACCAAGCACGTGGTGCTTGCTTTAAACCATATAATGCCTTCTTTAACCTGCACACCTGGTTTTCATGCCCTTTCTGCACAAAGCCACGGGGCTGAAAAACATACACTTCTTCATGCAAGTCACCATTCAGAAATGCTGTTTTAATGTCCAGCTGATGTACATTCCAACCATGATGGGCTGCAAGTGCACAAATGCTCCGAACAGTAGTCATACGGCATGTAGGTGCAAATGTCTCATCAAAATCAATGCCTCTTTCCTGCGCATATCCCTTTGCAACAAGCCTAGCCTTATACCTGTCAGCTGTACCATCAGGTTTACCCTTCAGCTTGTATACCCACTTAGTGCCAATGGCCTTCTTGCTAGGAGGCAAGTCACATAAAGACCATGTACCATTCTTCATTATAGCATCATATTCAGATTGCATATCAACCATCCAATTTTCTGAAGTATATGCTTCATCAAAAGAAACAGGCTCATTCTCATCATAGAGACTAGACGCAGCCATAGCATAGCAATCTGATGCAAAAGAGGCACTATGAGAGCCTGAACGAGTACGATATGACAGAGGTGCATCTAATTTGCTGTCATGCAAAGTCCGCACCAACCATTTTGGCATAGTTCTTGCATGCTCATTATTAGCTCTCTCATCAATAAGTGCATCATGTACCAGAAATAGAATTATCTGCATCATCACATGAAACTTGCAAAAGCTAAGAAGTTGCCTCATTAGGACCAGCACTAGACTGTCCACCTGTAAAAAGAGGCATCAAAGTATCATACATGTCTTTAGAGCTAACAGATGTCTCCTTGGTACATGAAAGCAATGGCTGAATAACATCTTCCACAAAAACAACATCACGGCTAACCAGAATGTGTTTATTCTGTGGATGATACAGATGATAGCCTTTACTTTCAGAACTGTACCCAACAAAAATACATTTTACTACCTTATCATCCAATTTTCTACGATGTTGTTCACGCACTAATGCATATGCCAAACAACCAAAAACATGCATCTCGCCATCTCCATGAGTGACCTGTTCTTTCGTTCAGCAACTCCATTCTGTTGAGGTGTATATGGCACTATACACTGGTGTTTTATCCCACGTTCAGCCAAAAATGCATTAAAATCAGAAGACATATACTCCCCCCTCGATCAGAACGGAGGGTGCCCATTTTACATGCTTACAGATTTTCAGCCAAAACCAAAAATTGTTTAAAGCACATGAACACTTCGGACTTTGCTTTGAGTGGATATACCCATGCATGCCTGGAAAAATCATCAATGAAATTCATGAAGTAAAGGTAATTTCCAAAACAGGGTGTCTGCATAGGACCACAGACATCACTATGTACAAGCTGCAATTTCTGTGTAGCCCGAACTGAACCATCTTTTGGAAAGGAGGAATGCTGCATTTTGCCCAAAATACAGCCTTCACAAACATGTTTTCCAGGTGCCTCAAGCTTGGGCAAAGAAGACACCATATCAGATTTCTGTAGGCGTAGCAAACTCGCAAAATTCAGATGACCAAAGCGTGCATGCCAAAGCTTTGCATCTGACATAGACTGAGAATCATGAACTGCACATGCCGAATCATTCACAGATCTTTCATAGTCTATGAGCTTATATAGCCCACGACATAAAATGCCAGAAGCAATAATAAACATCGCCATTTGACAGGTCATGAACTGTACATCTGTCATCAACAAATTTCACAACCAAGCCAATCTTGGCTAATGCAGAAACTGATAACAGATTCTTCTTGATCCTTGGCACAAATAAAGCATCTGACAAGGTGAAAGAATTACCATCAACAGTAGTCAGAATGATCTTACCAACTCCCATAACAGGATAAGAGTAGTTGTTGGCGCATGTGACAGTATTCCCTGTAGGGGTAGACTCGAGTGAAGAGAAGAAACTGCACTGCAAGGTAATATGTTTGGTCGGCCCACTGTCAAAGTACCAAACATCTGAGTCCACTACAGACATGCACTGCTCATGAGAAGATGGGTCAAAACTGCAAACAGTAGTAAACGCCCATTCTTCTTCCTGCACAAGATTAGCAGACTCTGTTTTTGGTGTAGAGGCTTCTGCAACAACCATTCCAACCTCCTTTTTCTTTGCCTCTTTTGCAGCCAATTTTGGACAGTTCTTTATGATATGATCATTCCCTTTACAGTACTTGCAAAACAATTTCTGCTTTTCTGATTTCTTCTTATCTTTATCCTGGTTCTTCGAATGTGCAGCATTTGCAGATTTCTGCTTACTAGTAGAAGAGCTCCATTTTCCTTTGTCCTTTTGACTAGCCAGAAAAGCTTGATCTGCAACACGCATAATGGACCTGTTCTGCCTGGACTGATCTTCCTGCAACAAAACAGAGACTAACTCCTCAAATGATAAGGCATTCGGATTGCCTTTCATCATCAACCTAAGAGTAGAAGCAAAACTCTGATATGAATCAGGAAGACCATTCAGAACGGTCTGCACAAGTGAGCTATCTGGTATAACCTCATTAGCAGAAATCAACTGTTCCTTCAAATCTTTGATCTTCATTAGGAAACTATCCATAGAATCACCTTCATTCATGTGCTCACTCTCCAATTGTTTTCGGAGGTAAGCAACACGAGCCTCATTCCTAGCTTGGTACAATGTGGTAAGTGTATCCCAAGCATCCCTAGCTGTTCTGCAAGAGCGAATATGAGGAATAATGGCTTGTTTGGCAGACAAAGCTATCAATGCATGTGCCTGGGCATCTCTGCCATCCCAACAAATCTCCTCTGTAGTAGGTGCAACAGAAACAACAGCACGAATAGGAATCTGCACAATATCATCTTCGACACCATCTTCATCAGCTCCAGCACCTGTATTCGTAGTACCTGTTGTTACAAATGTAACACGACGTCTTTCAACACCCTGCACAATGTTCCACAATACTTTTGCAACCAATACATGTCACATCATATAAGCCCATAATGGGTAGTTGGTACCATCCAACTTATCCTCAACAACCAACATATGGAATACATCACTGCTTTCAGCCATGGCCAGTGACTAAAATACCTTGATGCAGAAAATTGACTGTATCTCAAAAAGTTGAACGGAACTGCCAAGATGAGTTCTGCTAAACCTGTAGTAGACTTCGAGACGCTTATACTGGCGAATAGAAACAGGTATATACCTTTGGCAAAAAAAGATGAAATAGCCTGCACAAGCACTGTGATAGTGCGTTCAGAGGCCAAAACGAGCTCAGTTCGTGATTTCGGCACCACAGAGCGAAGCCGTTTTGATCTCGGAAACAACCTGAGTATGCTCACCAAAATTCGTACGATTCTGAGACTGCAAACGGAGGAGTGTCGACGGCACCCTAGATGAAGCGACGACATGCTTTGATACCAATTGTTGGAGTTAGACGTCTGCGGAAGCACGTGAACAACACAAGGAAGAAAAAGAATCTTGGATCTCAACACACAATAATGAATGTATTACTAGAGAATGTACAAAGATAAGTAGCCCATTAGGGCAATAGGCGTATATACAAGCCAGGGGAAAAAACCTCCTAAAGAGGGAAAAAAGTGCCCCGACGGTCCTAGAGTGTTCACACACATCACTACCTAAATATATCAACAAATTCATACCAAGTTCTGAGCTCTGAGTAAAATATTGAGCACCCACATTCCCAAATAGAAAGTTTTCTCTCATTCCTTGCATATACAAGTTATCTGTTTTGGTGCAAACTTTTGGAGATGATGTTCTAAAGTACTTAGTGGTTGTAAATGCATTATTGTGAAGCTAAAGGAGTCTGCTAAGCATCCCTAGAGGCAACTTGGGAGGTGTAGAGGAGGTTTTGTGCAACACTAGCTCATCTCTAGATCATATCCAACTATCTCCTCATAGGAATCGTATGGATAATTCCTACTTGATGTACTCGAGATTGTTCAACAATGCGTACAAAGAATTAACAAGTTTGATGTTATTCCACCCCAATTTTTTACACATGGCTGTAGTTTCCATATTCGTTCATGACCAAATATCAATAAAATCCTTAGATATACAACGATTCTTATAGCACATATAACTTTTTTGTGCATGATTCATGGTTCATTTTGCTCATCTCTTTTGTGTTCGACATTATTTTGCTATATGAAATCATGTTTTGGTTGCCATTAGAGGACATATCACATGTACTCAGTTTTCTTTGGGAAGAGTGTATTATCTTTTGCTACACAACATCATGGTAATGTTGCTACAACAGAGAAAACACACTATGCCCAAAAAAATTATGCACATATGGTTGTCGGTATGCTCATCAGTATTCCCAACATGACATCGGTATATGCGATAGTACGCTTACCAGGTCATCGGTATAGGCATCAGTATGAGCCTTGGTAATACCGACACTCATACCGATGCCTATACCGGTGCCTATATTGACGATTTGATACTGACACATACCAACTCATACATCGATGTCGGGGCGAAAACACACCCCTTCAATTTCCTTGGTAGAATTCTCCATATAACCCTCATATGTTATAGTGATATGTTTGCAAATTATGATGAAATATATGATTTTCTTTTACCAAATTATATATGATGATAAATACATTAAAAATTCATGATGAAAAGTAAGATATGTTTCTGATATATATATATATATATATATATATATATATATATATATATATATATATATATATATATATATATATATATATATATATATAACAAAATATGAAGAAAATAGCATTTTCTTATGTCAAAAATATGAAAAACAAATATGATGAAAATATGTTTTTATTTTGATAAAAATATGATGGAAATATTTTGAAAATATATTTTTTATGAAATGTATATGATGTAAACATGTTAAATATGTATGAAAATATGAAGAAAAAAAAGTTTGAAAGATATGATATGATGATGATACAATTTATGATGAAATATGACTCATGATGTTTTCTTGTAGTTTCTAGTTTTATGATTACCAACAGGATTCGATGATGATTTGAGCAAACAAATTGAAGATTTTGATGACAAATTTATGATGAATTTGGAGATTGAAGATTGATGATGAAGTGTAAATTCCAGGTGGTGTTAATCTATGATTTTAATTTCTTATTTCTATTATCTATGCATATCATATGCATTCATGATAAAATATAATCATATGATCTAGAATTCGACTTGCCAAATTATGAAGTGATTCTATTTAGCCAAAGTAGGAATAGAAAAATTGATTTATGTTTCTAGTTTATGAATTGAGTAGGGATTTGATATCAGCAAAATGATTTTGTAGTTCATTTCAACTGATGAAAGTAATTGTATATATGTATGAGCATATAGATGCATGATTCTTGTCTGTGAGACCCTATGTCTTTCTCCTTCATGCATCTAGATCCTTAGCTTGGATTAAGGGGTTAAGCCTTTCCCCTTCAAAACAAAAAAGTTGCGAATGTAAAAATAAAAAGATAAATGGGAGTTTATACCTTCTTCCCCCCAAAAAGGTATTTATGAATTTCACCTATATGAGAACGGAAATTTATACCTTCTTTCACTCCAATAAAGGTATTTATGAATTTTACCAATATGATGAATGAGAGTTTTATACCTTCTTTCACCCCAAAAAGGTATTTATGAATTTTATCAATATGAAGACGGAAATTCATACCTTCTTTCACTTTGAAAAGGTATTTTTGAATATCACCTACATGAAGATCACAAATCAGACTTGTATGAAGCTGAAGATGAAGAAAAGCTAGTTGTGGCAAACACATCTAGTGCTTAGAAATTAAGCAAGGCGGATGTTTGTATGAGTAGATCTAGTTGATTTCTTTGACATGTTTGATTGCTTATATGTGAGTACTTATATATGAAGAAACTTGATTTTGAGTGAATGACGAAGAATTTTGTTTCATGATGATCTTTACAAAATTTATGAATTAAACTAAAATTGATGATTTGTTGACCAAAATGGTTGATAGCTTAGCTTTATGATTTGATATGTTCTAAATACCAGATTGAAATTAAATAAATTTCATGATCATTTTGCATGAAAAATTGAAACATTTTATTTGATAAATTTGAAAATTATTCATAAAAGAATTTGATACTGCTATATGATCGATTTTAGGTTGGCCCATCATGATGCTGCTTCTCATGATCTATAGGTTGGCCCATCAGGAAGATGTGCACGTTTGATGGGGGCAGATGTCGGAACAATTTCATCCTTCGACTTGACTAATAGGAAATTTGTTTCCAGATTGGTTATCTCTAAAACTCTCTCAAAGATTTTTGATAAGTTTTTTTTATTTGACTTATCTCTCTCTAGTACCTGTGGGCAACAAATTTATGAAAATGTGATGTGATCAGACCTCATCATATAAATTCTTGTGCTTATAAATATGGGAAAGATTATCTAGATACCTATGTGTGTGAAAATGCTTGAATACATAATTAACATATGACCATCTATATACCCTACCTATGCATACATGTTATTAGGGTTTACCCTAAGTGTCTATGTAGTTGTATGATTGTGTGTATGGTACCATTTGTATGTGGGGGTATGGGTATAAACTTATATTTCTATCTATATATATGAGTATTTAAGTAAGTATGTATGTGCTATGTGAATGTATTTGATGGGCTGTGTGTATATGCATGTATAGGTGTGTATGTGTATGAGCATTTACATATATATGATGTGTGTAGACCTTTGAGTTACTAAATATTAAATCAAATATATATTTGGTTAATATATCTTATATTATGATTTAATTATCTATCCTAATATATGCCAATATTAAGTATTTAAATAGATTATACTTTAGTAAACTTAAATAAAATAGAATGATAAAAAAATAAGAATAAATGAATTAAAATAAAAAGAGAAAAAAATGTGTTAATAATGTGTGGTGTGTGTGAGTGTAAGTTAGTGTGAGGAGTGTATGAGTTGTGTGATTAAAGTGTGTAAAATAGTGATATGAGTGATTTATGTGATTAAAGTGTGTGAAAGAATGGTGTGGGTGAGTTATGTGATTAAAGTGACAATTAAAAGTGAGGTGATTGTGAGTGTGGATTAAAGAGTGGAGTATATGAGTTGTGTGATTAAAGTAGGTTAAAAGTATGGTGTATGTGAGTGTGCTAAAGTGTGGTGTGCATGAAAAGGGGAAAATGTATGCATATATGTGTGGGTATATATATATATATATATATATATATATATATATATATATGTATGTAAAATGTTTTTTTTCTAATGATTTCTTGTAGAGAGCATTGATGAACATTGATGAACATTTCTGAGTAGTAGAGATCGGGAGAACGGAGTTGCATATGCATCACTTCTTCCACTTTACTTACATCAATTTCTTTTAGCTTAAACTTGTATTAAGATTTTGGCAAGTTATCCTAGCATTTGTACGTATGGTTGTATAAGGTTATTAGAGTAGTTTCCATTCATTAAAATTATCAAGAAAACAATTTTAGAATTATTCATTGATCAATTGGGAATTTATATTGTTCTATATTTGTTTCTGATGTCTGTGAGTAATGAGTCTACAAATGAAAATACCATTTCTACATGTTTCATTTTTGAGTTTTTATTACCTCCACCTATAAATACTACCACTCAATCTAAGCAAAACGTAGCTAATATAGAATTAGAAGATGATGAATTCTTAGCTTATGACCTAAGCTATATAATATCTAAGATCAACCTAAGTAACTATTGACCATATGGTTGTGCAGCTTGATACCTAGACAGACCATACTCATATCATTGAGAGGCTAAGGCTTCACTAGTAACGTGATATTTAATGAATTCCTTTTCTTCTAATTCTATATTAGCTACATTCTACTTAGATTGAGTGGTAGTATTTATAGGTGGAGGTAATAAAAACTCAAAAATGAAAGATGTATAAATGGTATTTTCATTCGTAGACTCATTACTCACAGGAAGAACAATATAAATTGCCAATTGATCAATGAATAATTCTAAAACTATTTTCTTGATAATTCTAATGAATGGAAACTACTTCAATAACCTTATACAACTATAAGTATCAATGCTAGGATAAACTGCCAAAATCCAAATACAAGTTTAAGCTAAAAGGAATTGATATAAGTAAAGTGGAAGAAGTGGCACATATGCAACTCCATTCTCCCAATCTCTACTACTCAGAAATGCTCGTCAATGTTTGTCAATGCTCTCTACAAGAAATCATTAGAAAACATAAGTACATTTTATGAAACATAAAACAAACTTATTACTTTCAACTCTTATCATATATTTATATGCTCATTCATTCACTCATACCTATGTTCAGATCATTCTACATGCATATGCTAACTTACTTATGCACATGCATTTATGTATTCAACTCACATGTACATGCGTTCCTATATGCTCATAAACATGCATAGAATCATATGTTTATGCATTCAATCTATACACTCTCATATGCATGTTTATACCTTATGCATACATACATGCACTTTTAAATGCATACACTTATATATATATGCATGCTTTCATACATACTTACCTGCTCTCACATGCATGCTAACACACATTCACATGCATGCTAACACACTTTCATATGGTCTAATGGCCTAAGCTATAGAATATCTAAGATCAACCTAAGTGACTATTGACCATATGGTTGTGCAGCTTGACACCTAGATAGACTGTAGTCATGTGATTGAGAGACTAATGTTTCACTAGTAATGCGATCTTTAATGAATTCCTCTTCTTCTAATTCATATTAGCTACATTCTGCTTAGATTGAGTGGTAGTATTTATAGGTGGAGGTAATAAAAACTAAAAAATGAAAGATATAGAACAAAATAAATTGCCAATTGATCAATGAATTCAAAAACTGTTTTCTTGATAATTCTAATGAATGGAAACTACTTCAATAACCTTATACAAATATAAGTATGAATGCTAGGATAAATCCCCAAAATCCTAATACAAGTTTAAGCTAAAAGGAGTTGATATAAGTAAAGTGGAAGAAGTGGCGCATATGCAACTCCATTCTCCCGATCTCTATTGCTCAAAAATGCTCATCAATGTTTGTCAATGCCATCTGCAAGAAATCATTAGAAAACATTACATTTTATGAAACATAAAACACACTTTCAACTCTTATCATATATGTATATGCTCATTCATTCACTCATACCTATGTTCACATCATTCTACATGCATATGCTAACTTACTTATGCACATGCATTTATGTATTCAATTCACATGAACATGCATTCCTATATGCTCATAAACATGTATACAATCATATGTTTATGCATTCAATCTAGACACTCTCATATGCATGTTTATACCTTATGCATACATACTTTTATAAGAATACACTGATATATATGCATGCGTTCATACATACTTACCTACTCTCACATGCATGCTAACACACATTCACATGCATTCTAACACACTTTCATATGCATGCTAACACACATTCTCATAAAATCATATTCATGCTAACACACATCCTCATGCATGCTAACATACAGTCACATATTTATGCTAATACACATCCTCATGCATGCTAACATACATTCACATATCCATGCTAACACACATATGTACTTATGCATATGCATGCTTGCTTCTCATCCATATATATATGCTCATGCACACTCTAATATGCATACACACTCACATATATGCACATGCATCTAAGTTCATGCATACATGCACTCTCTCTTATGCTTACATATGCATTCATTAGTCATGCATACATGTTTATATCAACCATGCACATGCATTCACATTCATTCTCATGCATATTTCATTTATACACATGCATACTTCATTCATGCATTCTGTCATGTTCATGCATATGTATTCTTTTGATATGCATACATGTATACATACCTAATATCATACAAACATGCATGCATTCACTGACATTTTCACACACATAGGTATCTAGACAATCTTTCCCATATTTATAAACACAAGAACTCATATGATGAGGTTTGATCACATCACATTTTCATAAATTTGCTGCCCAAGTACTAGAGAGAGATTAGTCAAATAAAAAAACTTATAAAAAATGTTTGAGAGAGTTTTAGAGATAACCAATCTGGAAACAAAACTTTTAATTTTCCTATTAGTCAAGTAGAAGGATGAAATTGTTTCGACATCGTGGCTGTATAAGCTCATAGACTATGAAAAATTTGTAAATGATTCAAAATGTGTAATACATGATTCTCGGGGTATGTCAGATGCAAAGCTTTGGCATGCATGCTTTGGTCATTTGAATTTCACTAGTTTGCTACAACTGTAGAAATATGAAATGGTGTTCTCTTTGCCCAAACTTGAGGCACCTAGTAAACATGTATGTGAAGGCTGTATTTTGGGCAAGATGAAACGTTCCTCCTTCCCAAAAGATGGTTCAGTTTGAGCTACTAAAAATTGTAGCTTGTTCATAGTGATGTCTGTGGTCCTATGCAGACACCTTCTTTTGGGAACTATCTTTACTTCGTGACTTTCATCGATGATTTTTCTAGGCATGCATGGATATATCCATTGAAGGCAAAGTCCGAAGTGTTTATGTGCTTCAAATAGTTTTGTGTTTTGGCTGAAAATTTGTTAGCATGTGTTGGCAGTAGTCAAGGAACTGAAGGACTCACAAGACAAGGAAGCCTACGAAGGGAGTCGGAGCGAAGAGAAAGCACAAGCAGACACAATAGTCAAAGAAGATCTGGCAAGTAGGCCATTTAAATTTTTCATGCATCAAAGAGTTGGGCACACAAGAAGAAAGGAGCAAGTAGGGAGCTCCAGGAAATGTATGTCAAAATGTTAGAAGAAATCCCTAGAAAAATAGTGATTTTCATCACTAAAAACCATTGTAAATACCATTTCATATTTTGATAGCTCCATTTTGTGCAAGCCAAGGAGTCTTTGAGCTTGAGGAGCTTTAGAAGTACCTACCTATCAGTTTTCACATTTTTTAGACTCCGTTTGAACCTCCAAATAGGGCAGAGAACCTAATTTTTAACTAGGCCGGACACTAGGTCTAGACAAGGCCAAAACCTAGTAAAAAATTATAAATAGAGCTAGACAGCTCATTTTTGAGGTTAGCTTGTAATAGAATTGAACTTGTATGAGCGTCTTGAAAGTAATCTAAAAGAACTCCATTGTCTTTCTCTTTGTCTTGCCGTGTGTGCGCGTGTGTGTGTATGTGTGTGCATGTTTGTGTGCTTCTCACTCACGCACTTGTGCCTTCACTTGCTCGAGGTCATCATACCATCCTCATGTCTTCCCGGATTGACATTAAAGGAGGTGCTACTCATCACTGAGCTACACCAAATTTTGGCGCCGTTGCCGGGGATCGAGCTTTGAGGACGAGCGTGTGATGGTAAGACGTAGAGTTGAGGCGTTGGAGTCATAGGTATTTTCTTCACTTTTATCTATTTTCTTTTGTTTTTCTCATCACCATCATCATCCTCACCATCTCCCACATCCATCTCCATCATCGCGAAAAATTTCAGTTTTTGGTCATATCACCCCACCCATACCATTTCCCTCATTTCACTTGTGAGAGAGAGTGAGAGAGCGTTTGTGTGCTTGTGATTTTCTGTGTTTTTTGAGATTTTCTGCAGGAATCAACATCCCTAGCAGCTGCACCAGCTCCAGCAGGTAAAAAAATTGATCGTACAGGTCCCGAGGCGTTGACCTCTGTCAATCGCGACCGACAAAAAAAGTGACCTTCTTGCAAAACTAAGTGCATAAATATGATGTATAGGCCTAGAGCTTCATGAATATGTGTTTGAAATTTTGAAAATCCTCAGCTTTCTGTCAATTGCCATCGACCTGTCAATCGAGATCGACAAACCACGACGGACACTTGCCGACTGACCTGTCAATCACGATCGACCCATCAATCGCGACCGATAGAGTCAACAACCGACTGACCACGACCGACAGAATCTACGCGTGACACGTGTCAATCGCGATCGAGCCATCAATCGCGATCGACTAGTCAATCGCGACTGACAGCCCTGACGGACCTGTTAATTGCGACCGACCCAGTCAACGACTGCTTGACCACGACCGATAGACCCTCGCAACGGACCTGTCAATCGCGACCGATAGAGTCAACGACCCTTTGACCACGATGGACTGAAAATCCGGGCCACATGTCAATCACGATTGACCCTTCAATCGCGACTGACAGCCACGATGGACCTGTCAATTGCGACCGACACGTCGATTGCGATTGACCTATCAATCACGATTGACAGAGCTTGCGAATGCGATTGATGGGCAAATTCGGCCAATTTTTTAGGGTAAAAATAGTGGTCTAATTTTGGCAATTTGTGGGGAGCTTTTAAGGGCTAGTAGAGCTTTGTGAGGCCGGCACCCAAAGAATTTCGAGAAGTCTTGTCTGCCTGTTAACCTGTTTTAAATCCTGTTTTAGCCCAAAACCCTGAATTGACATAACTTCCTCATAGGAAACCCGTTTGCTGTGATTTTTGTTTTGTTGGAAAGATCGTGGGGATTTGAAGTTGATCATATCCCGGAGTAGGAAAAAGTGAGGGTCCCTTGGGATTGTTTTTCATAAAGGCAAAAGGAAATTTGGTTAGTGAATTACATGCATGAAAGTGATCTGTCTGTCAATCAAATTTAAGTCTTGAGCTAACTTTGGGACCTTTTCAGATTCTTTGAGGACATCAAAGGGTACTCGAAGCAAGAGTAAGTGCAAGCTTGGGAACACTCTTCTTGGACACACAAGGGCAACCAAGGGAAGAAACTCAAGGTTGGAAATTCTCAACACCCTCTGTCAATCCCTAGCATAGGCTAAGTACGGATAGAGGTTTTGGTTAATTAGGGATACGTTAAGAACGACCAAGTCCAAGAACTCTAATCACTCAAGTGCAAGTGTTAGGAGATTACAATTGCGAAACAATGTAAGGGAAAAGAATTTAAATCGAGCGACCACACTCACAGTACGATAAAACTTAAGTGTTCCTTGCGGCGAAGATTAATTGGAAAAGAAGTGACACCCTAAGGGCAATTAAAAAAGAACAAGTGACTAATACAAAAGAACTCAGCAATGCAAAGTGTACTTGGGAAAATTTGGGATTATTCAATTGGGCTTATGAACCTTAGATCAGAATGACACCTAGGGAGAGATAGACAAAGTCTTAGATCTTCAGAGGCTAGTGTCAATCATACTGCTAGGTCTTGGGCCCAGCAGTTGAGCCATCATTTGTACTACCCTAGATCTGAGACTAGCGAGTCTGAGATGTCCCACGGTATGGAGAGACGTATAGGAAGTTCAGGAGTGCCATATTTACATAGGGTAGAAGGCCCTTACAAGACGCAACTCGAATAACTTAGGACCAACCGATTAGGTGCTAGCATCTATGAGGACGGCCTAGGAAGATCTGTGGTCCAGATTAAAAACCCTAACCAATCCATTGGACTAGAGCACCCAGCTGTCAAGTTTGAAAACGGAGCATACTTGGACAAAGAAGGGACAATATATGTAGTCACCATTCATCCAAATAGGACAGATGAATTCGAGAATGTGATCCTAGAAACGGACTTAGGTGACCTGGAGCAAGGAAATATGGGTGTAGAACCTAGAACCCCCCGAGGCAAATCTGTTCTCACGAGGATTATCACACCAGAGTGGATTTCCCAAGACAATAAGAGCATAGATCTACTCCTGAACCGAGACTGATGAAGCCTTTTGGAGGTATAGATCTGATCAGCCGAATGAGGTAGGAACAATCATGATATATGAGTTCAAAGATCCTGATAGCCCAGGCAGAGTGACCTACTTAGATCACGCTTCAAAGAGGGTCTTTGTGGTTACAGAAAATGATAGGCATGCTTACACTTGGAAAGGTGAATTTATGTTCCCCCAACCAAGATCAAATGTGTCCTTTGGTCACCTAGGAGCTGGAACATCCCAAGCTCATGGAGCTCAAAGAGACAGACATAGAGATAGATCGGAGGTAAGCTTTGCCAACCCAATGGGAAGAGAAAGAACGAGAACGGAAACAAATAGAGTGGAACCTGAGGGACTTAGAGCCCCAAGGAACCAAAGGAATACTGATGATTTCCCTCTGCCAAGACCTAGGGAACACACCAAAACCCTGAGACCTACACAACTGGTTAAGTCCATGAAGAACTACTTCGATGGCACAGGAGACCCATATGATCATGTGGCTGAGTTTAGGCAAGTCTTGAGAGCTGAACAAGTTGAGGACTTATTCACGCAATATAATGCCTTTGGTCTAACCCTTAGGAGCAAAGCCCTTACGTGGTTTCAACCGTTGAATGAGAGGCAGTTTAGGAGCATAGACCAACTCTTAGAGGCTTTCATCACTGAATTCTCTAAGAGTGGGATAAGGCATAATACTTCCTCATTGATACACAGCTTCAATCAGACCCCTCAAGAGACCGTGAGACTTGCAGGAAGAAGGTTCATGCAATATCTTGAGAGATGCCCTATTCCAGAGTTACCCACACTAGCCAAACAAGTGGCCTTATTCCTTGATGGATTGCTAAGTACCAAATTGAGGTCATATGTGTACTTGAAGGACCCTAGGACTATAGAAGAGTGTGTACGCATGTGCATCGACATAGAGGATAACCTAGGGGAGGAGTTAGAGCTTTCCAAAATCTATAGAGATTCTGATAGTTCCTCTAGTCTCTCTTCCTCGCAATCCACATCAATTGAGGAACTTGCAGAGAAAGTAGCTCAAAAACTAGGTGTCTCTAGTAAACAAATTCCTAGATTTGCCCCAGTCAAGAGGTGCTATACTTGTGGTGGTGACCATATGGCGAACGTATGTCCCATCATGGCTCAACCCCAAGTGAACCCTAGTAGCCAATATTGCACCATAGAACGGAGATACACAAACCACACAGCACAAGACTGCCCATACAATAAGCAAGCAGTTAGGCAAACCTACCCTCAGCCCTATCCACAACAGGGAAGATACCAGAACCAATACCCTCCACAGCAATATGGTAGACCGTACAAATCCTATCAATAACCCTACCAAAACCAACAAAGGCCTCAACCTGTGTTAGCTCAACAACCTCCAACCCCAGCTAATGTGATTCCTATAAAGTATGCAACTGCTGAGGAAAGTTTGAATAGAGCCATAGTCCCAGTGACTCCATTGCTCTCAGAAAGTGACCCGAGTGATCATAGTTTTGATTCCACTCACATAGATAGTCCACATGCTTACTACATGCAGTTGTCGGAACATGGTGAGTCTTACTATAGTGAAGAACCGAATGAACCTAGTTGGGAGCCTGATTACACTAATGTCATGTACGCAAATCCCAACACTAGACCTCAACCTAGACAGGTAAGACCCCCATTCCCTAGAGGACCATGTTATAGATGTCAAGGAGATCACCTCATCCGTGATTGCCCAATGCCTGCATCTACACAACCACAGTCAGTAACAATACATGGCTTTTGTCAAGATTGCGGAAAGGAGCATCTCTTACAAGATTTCCCAAAGAATCCCAATAATATGCCAAAAATAACTCCAATTAAGGTTATTGGCTTAGTTGTAGACTCAACATGAAGTGTCACTTCCACTGCACCACTGCAAGTGGTCACTAGAGTCTAGGCTTTACAACAGAACCCAGGAATAGGTCAAGAGAAGAGTGCAGAGGTTAGTGAAACCGAGAGCATAGTCAAGAAACGATCGAGAGCCTGGAGGGATAGCCGAGAGAGAATGAAAAGACAATGGTCTAAAAAGATGAGCGACTTAGAAGAAAGCATAAGAGAAACAAAAGCCAAAATTGTTGAAGTCACCTCTCAAACAAACTCTCACATACCACCACCACCCTCATTTCCATCACCATCTAACCCACCATCTGTGCACCTACCTCAGACCATCCCACCACCCCCTAGAGTAGGATCAGTATTAGCTGACCCCACTCCTGAAGACATAGATTTGCTTGCAAATAAGTTTAAATTTTTTACCGATCATCAGGCATTATTGTACTTGGTAAACAAGCCATGCAATACAGGTAGATTAGTAAGATGGTTTCTCTTACTAATGGAATACGACTTTGAAGTTGTGGTGAGGAAAGGGAAGACTCACTTGAGAGCAGACCATCTCTCTAGGCTCACATCTGGAGAAGCCCCACAAGGAGTATCAGATGACCTTCCTGATGCTTATTTGTTTAATTTGGAAGTTGTACCTCAATGGACTAAGCCATTAGTGCCAGTACTGACATACGGGCCTAATCACCCAGTCATAAACACTCAAGATAGAGAGGTAGTAAAAGCCCAGAAGTACCATATCATGGCAGGAAGTATGTACCAAACAGACCGATCACGGGATATTGGCTTGTTGTGTGGAAGAGGACGAGTACGAAAAATGGTTGCAATTAGCACATGTAGGGGCATTAGAGCAACACTACTCAAAGCAAAGAACTTTGCAGACACTTAGGAGATTCGGAGTGCATTGGCCTACTATGGAAGCTGATGTCCATAAGTTGTGCAAAGAATGCCCAATCTGTTGCACTAAACCACCTGTGGAACATGCCACTCTTTATCAAGTTTCCATAGTGCCAGATTGGAGTGAACCATTAGTAACCTTCCTTAGGACGAGAACATTCCCTCAAGATATGACACTGGCCAGACAAAGAAGTCTAGAACAAGAAGCCCTAGATTACTCACTCATTGGTGATAATCTATACAAGCGTGGTAAAGATGGTTACCTGAGACTATGTGTCCATGAGAGTGAATATCTCAAGATCTTGGAAACTGCTCACCAAGGTGTAGCAGGAGGACACTTTGGACCAGATCGAGTGATCAAGGCAATCCTATTTGCAGGATTATGGTGGTCGACCCTTCACATGGATGCACATACCTATGTGAAGAGGTGTGATGTTTGTCAGCGAACTCAATATCTTGTATGCAAAGATGAGATGCCACTGAAGCCTATGATGGGTGGACGTGCATTCTCTAAGTGGGGAATAGACTTTGTAGGTCCTATTAATACCCCAGCCAAGGGTTCACATGCTGAATATATCATTGTGGCCACAGACTATTTAACCAAGTGGGTAGAAGTGAAAGCTACCACAAAGAACGATGCTCAAACGACAGCTAAGTTCTTATTTGAGAATGTATTCACAAGATACGGGCTACCTATAGAGCTAGTTAGTGATAGAGGGACTCACTTCTTGAATGAGGTTATTGAAAATCTTCTCCAAGAATTCTTGGTAGTACATAAGAAGTCTGCCCCCTATCACCCACAAGTTAATGGCCAAGCTGAGAGCACAAATAAGATCCTATGCAATGTGTTGACTAAATTGGTAAATAATAAACACACTGATCGGGACAAACAGCTACACCATGCTGTTTGGGCATACGGAGTGGCCTATAAAACGGTACTCCAAGCCACACCATTTCAGATGGTATTTGGCCAAAATGCGGTGCTACCTCTGGACTTCTTGATCCCCACATTGGGAATAGCACATGAGCATGAGTGGACGGGTCATGAACTCTCTTCGAGAATTTTTGACCTCGAACGATTAGGTGAAACTAGACTAAGAGCTGCAGCGGGAATATATGCAGCTAAGAAAAGGCAGAAGGCGTACTTTGATGCCCATGTGAAGGATAAAGGATTGAAAGCAGGGGACCTAGTGTTAGTCTACACTTTGAAGCAACATGCGAGAAAACTAGAGAAGAGAGGCTATGGACCTATGATCATAAATAGGATCTCTACTAGTGGAGCAGTCCAATTAGCCACACTCGAAGGCGATATTCTCCCTAGCTACATAAGCGGATAAAGAGTCAAGTTATATTAGGAACCTCTCACTGAGGAAATGCTCAATCGACTCAACACTGCCAAGAAACGTAAAGAAGAGGAAAAACGAGTTCGAGAAGAAGCACAGGCAGAGGCCTTGGAACACATCCGAAAAATGAAGATGAGAAGACAAGGACGAGATCACTCAAGGACATATGACTATGCAACTCAAGGATATCATGTGGCTATGTGTGAAGTCTCAAGTGTAAGCCCCCATAGAATAGTTGACCGACGTCCTTTTGTAACCTTGGAAATAGGACAAGCAAAGAGTGCAAGGACTGCACGGGCCTTAATTGACTTAGGTGCAGCCACTAGTGTCGTTAGACTCTCTTACTGTCAAGAATTGAAATTAAAAGTCAATCCTATAGAGGCATATCTCATAGGATTGGGAGGTGTGGAAACCCCTTGCATGGGAGAGGTGGAGCTTCTCCTCCACATTCAAGATGTCTTAATGACAGTGAAAGTACTAGTGTGTCAAGATGAGGACCTCACTGAGCCTCTGATCTTGGGTCAAGACTGGATCTATGACCATGCAGTCAACTTAAACCTAAGAGGTGGACTTCTTCAGGTATGGGTAAATCAGAGTCGAATTACGATTGAGTTAGATAATGGAGCACTCAAGGAACTAGGAAAGGCACAGAATCCTGGTCCTTTCAGGGGTACACATGAAGTTGACCATGTTGTTCTTGTCCAAAGCTATGTGATGCAGAGGAATGATGATCTGAATAAAGAAGTCAAGGACTCAACGGAACTCCCTTCTTTTCCAAAAGCCAGAGGGAGGCAGCAACCAAAGGTAGATCAATACCTATGCTGGAGGCCAAAAGAACGTGCTAAGCAGGATGTCTCAGCCATTGAAACAAGTGTGGGTGCGGAAAGGCGAGCGTCCTATTGCGGTCAAGCCACAACAACTAGCTCAACTTCCTATTAGTGATCAACGACATGATACTAATAAGAAGACTCCCAAAAATTCTTTTGTGAAAGTGAAATCTATCTAAGTACCCAAGAAGTCGATGAAGGCTGGCCCACAATCAAGACAAATTTGGGTGCCTAAGGCTTGCTTATGGGCTCAACTAGTCACACACAAATCACACCATACACGACAGGGTTCACTCACTCAAAGAGCCGATGCCCACTCTCATTCAACACACACAAACGCACATTTACACATGAGCACGAGCGGAATCACTTGCAAATGGGCCCCTATACAGCCTCATTTCCAAGAAGACACCCTCATAAAGCCCTCTAGAGTCTCCACAAAACCAAAACATAAAGTCATTCATTGTGTTTGGCAACCAAAAGCTTGTAATAAACCCCCCGATCCCATTTGTACATTCCTCTGCACCTACTAACTGCATCTTTTCACTTAGCTCATAGGATTAACAACACACACAATCATCGAGCACTCACTGATCGACTAACTCATCATTCACCTCATGTTAATGTTGTAATCGGGACAAAATTGTTCTACCTTGTCCTTTACAATGTTAACGCATGCTTCTATATTCTCACAGAACTAGCAAGCAAGCTGTACATGGCAGAAACCGGAGGCACCAGCTCCCAGGCAGGGTCTAGCGCCCAGATAGTGGACATCAAAACCCTTCTTCCGGAACCACAACTCACTGAGAGACCTCAAGAACTTAGAGTGGTGCATGTGCTTCCTATTCAAGACCCGCCTTAGGGGCACACTTCTGAAGTGGGGAAGCATGCACATGGGTTCAGTGATGTCTCAGGGCCATTAGGAGACGACACCTACTTTTGGGAGGCAGAACTTGAGTTCAATGGCAAATGGGGACAATATCATTTCTTCACCCGCAAATTTGAGAAATATCAGAATGCAGAAGTGATGCGATCCGTATGGACCAAAGTGGGCTTGGATGACTATTTCCGGGGACATTTACCTAAGCTAGATTTCCTGCGCTGTTCCTATTTTATCAGTACCATCACCCCTAGCAGGGCCAAGGGAGGTGATAGTACTTTTGTGCTACCTTCACTGATGCCAGGCCACGAACTCAAGAGATTCAAACTAACCCCCAACCTAGTACGAGAAGCATTGAAGATGCAAGGTATGCATATTCCTACTGAGAAGGAAACAATGATTCCAGGAAGGATGAAGCACAAGGATCTCAACAAATTGAAGGACATGGTAGCAATGACACCAACCATCGCTCTCCACCTACGAACAATCATGCAGCACTTCGCTTTCCCCGCCCAAGAACGCTTCACAATGCCACCTAAAAAGATATGGTTCATCTTGTACTTGGCAGAGACAGAGAATCTCACCATCAATCTGCCACACTGGATCATCGATCAAATCCATCTAGCCCATCAACGATGGAATAAGAAACAGAAGAATGTGCTTCATGGGTGCTGTGCTTTGACAAAAATAATTTACAGGTGCTTAGCGTACGACGTGCCCATTCAAAGAGCACTAGTATGGTCAAGGGCCCAAGAATTCCAAAGACGAGTGTCAACGGTGGGCCCTCCATCGAAGAAAATGAGAGGGAGAGTTCAATTACCTTGTGCTCAAGCAAGGGGAGCCACCACCACACAAGAGGTCACGCCTCCACAAACGCGACGTGTCCGACCATTTACCATTTGCCTACCCAGGCCAAGCGCCGAAGGACCCAATCTGGTGTTCCTCCCGATTCCATCGGACTTGGAGTTCCCACAAGGTTACACCCTTGCTGATTTGACAGATAAAGAAATTGCCCGCTTGATCAATGAGTCTAACCTGGAGACAGAAGCAGAGCAGACCCAAGGACAACAACCCACGACTACAACTTCAGCCCCGACCCAACCGAGAGTAGTAGAAGTAGAAGAGGATGAAGAAGAGATAGAAGAAGAAGAAGCAAACGAGGAGTATGATCATGAATATGACGAACTTTCAGAACTAGCAAGTGCCCCGGCATACTCGGCCCAAATAAAAAGATTATACGAAACCATGAAGCGAGTCCAAGAACAACACAAACTGTTGATCGAGACATGAAAGATGATCATGAGCCAAATGTTAGCCGAGGAAGGTGTCGATGACATGTTTATTGAATCAATGAACCTGCACGCTGACGCGGTAGGTTTAGATGAGGCTGTTCATGCAGCCATGGTTTATATTCATCGATTTGAGAAACGAGTGCCTACCAGCCCCATGCGATCTGGCAAACAAATCCACTTCAGTGTATCAGAACCAGGAGGTAACACACAAACAAAAGCACATCAGGCGGAACCACTCTCACCACCCACCTCACCTCTCACTACACAAGTCACATCACCACCTGGCACTACCACGCCTATTTCTGCCATTACCACATTCGTCATGGGAATTCCCCTCTCTCCCGACATCCAATTCAGAGGAGTTACCATGCCCACTTTCACAACACTCTTCACAAATATCACATCCATCCCACCCACTGTTCCCATCTACACAGTCACACACACGTTCGACACAATGGAAACATCACCAGCCACAACACCACTCCCTCCCCCCATGCAGCCTCAATCTCCCATACCCCCTCCACCTACCTCACCACTTGACTCCACAACATTCACAACTCCCTTCCCCTTCCCCATTCCCCCTGCATCTTCATCTTTCCCTGCATCGTTTAATGTAAATAGTATATTCATGGCATTACATCAATGTGTGTATCAAGTTCAGAGTGAGTATCAGGCTCTCGAAGACCGTCATCATCAACTGACTACGAATCACCAACAACTACAGAGATGGCTTACAATTATAGAAGAAGAAAATGTAGACCTCAATCAACGTTATACCACACTCGAGCAAGCTCATCAAACCCTCATGGAGACACCCCAACCATCACAAGTGCCAGGTGTTAAACAACTTGAAGCTTTATTGGAGGTCTACCAAACAGATAATCTAAGAGTCCGGCGAAATTTGACTCTACTCAGAAAACACATGGCTACAACTCTTGAAGAAAACAAGCATCTACAGAAGCAAAACGAAGAAAACCTGGAAGCTGCCATGGAAGACTCTCCCCATGAGATCGACCCAGAACAATTCAAAGCAGTCCCCTCCGAAACAATGAAGACAATCTTGGAAAGTTATACCGATCTATTAAAAGCACATGATGATTTGGAAAAGGAACAGGATGCACTACGCTGCCAGCTCAGGGAGTAGGAGGCACAACCCAAAATCATAGAGACAACCACGACTTCAGAGGAAGTAAAGGCATTAACAGAGCAGGTGGCAGAATTGCAGAAGAAGTTACTGGAATATGAAAGACAGCCCTCTCCAATTGTAGAACCAGAGCCAGAGGGATTGGTACCCATTGAGGTGGATGAATCGTATGAGGAACCATATGTTCCTATGCCGATGCCACGAGGTCAGCAAACCTCAGAAGGAATGGACACCTTGGAAGTCGAAGTACCCGAATGGCTCCAGACACTCGAAAAGACAGCAAAAACCCATGAAGATCGAGTGGCAATCCAAATCCAATCAATGGCCAAATTAGAAGACACCATCATAAAGTCAGAATATTTCCGCAGTATGTCTCATCATAGATGGATAGGCACCAACGACGATCAGTATGTGCCATATTGTGTACTCCTGGTAGATTACAATGCAAAGATTCAACGACGATGTGGCAAGGCTCCAACCTTTGCCACACAATTTGGGCCCGATGATATCCCAGAGAGTGCTAAAAAAGAATCCATTCATCAACCCACCTGGAGGATCTGTCTTCTTGAGACCTATCCAGAGATGGTTCGTACTTGGACTAACATGCCACTCTTTATTACATACAATCCCTGTTATGTTCCAGTCTTCCGTAGATGCACCTGGCCCGAATTTACCATTGCTGTAAAGAACGTCAAAGGTTGTGCAAAGTGGTTAAATTATGTCTATCTAGCACCTCCACAAGGACCTCCCTTTGTTGCTTACATGATTTCTACAATCCGTCACTGGAGCATTCGCCTACGAAACAGCCCTGATGTGATGGCACAGATGTGCATGAAGATCTTTGAATTAATGCTCATCACATTCAGGACATTCAAGAACATCAAGGACCCCCACTTTTCAGGAGTTGGCTTCACTACAGGCAACCAAGATCTGGTATATGACATGAGCACTACCCCCTCAATAAAGGTAGTATATGCCTGGCACGCAAGAATAAAATACCTCCCAGCATGCTTCAAGCAGACCTTCGAGGAGATGTTCATCACAGGGTTCTGGGAATATTACTCAGAAATATTTGTACCCAAGCTCTCACATCTCCTCCAACTATTCGCTGTGGAGAGGACCCTCTACTCAGATCAATTGCGGGTGCCCCATCCAGACATCCCAGGTCCAGCCGATTGGGATGCATTGTTAACAGACCTAGCACGGGGCTACGATTAGAAGAACACCACCTTGCTTCTGATGTGGTTCAATATTATGTCCAACGCACAGCTAGACAAGGGTCTGTTAGAGACGACAGACGCGAGAGAGGGGGGGGTGTTGGCAGTAGTCAAGGAACTGAAGGACTCACAAGACAAGGAAGCCTACGAAGGGAGCCAGAGCGAAGAGAAAGCACAAGCAGACACAGTAGTCAAAGAAGATCTGGCAAGTAGGCCATTTAAATTTTTCATGCATCAAAGAGTTGGGCACACAAGAAGAAGGAGAAAGTAGGGAGCTCTAGGAAATGTATGTCAAAATGTTAGAAGAAATCCCTACAAAAATAGTGATTTTCATCACTAAAAACCATTGTAAATACCATTTCATATTTTGGTAGCTCCATTTTGTGCAAGCCAAGGAGTCCTTGAGCTTGAGGAGCTTTAGAAGTACCTACCTATCAGTTTTCACATTTTTTAGACTCCGTTTGAACCTCCAAATAGGGTAGAGAACCTAATTTTTAACTAGGCCGGACACTAGGTCTGGACAAGGCCAAAAGCTAGTCAAAAACTATAAATAGAGCTAGAGAGCTCATTTTTGAGGTTAGCTTGTAATAGAATTGAACTTGTATGAGCATCTTGAAAGTAATCCAAAAGAACTCCATTGTCTTTCTCTTTGTCTTGCCGTGTGTGCGTGTGTGTGTGTGTGTATGTGTGTGCATGTTTGTGTGCTTCTCACTCATGCACTTGTGCCTTCACTTGCTCGAGGTCATCATACCATCCTCACGTCTTCCCGGATTGACATTAAAGGAGGTGCTACTCATCACTGAGCTACACCATGTAAAATGGGCACCCTCTACTCTAATCGAGGAGGGGAATATGTCTTTTGAATTTAATGCATTTTTAGCTGAATGTGGGATAAAACATCAGTGTACAATGTCGTATACACCTCAACAGAATGGAATTGCTAAAAGGAAGAATAGGTCACTCATGGAGATGGCAAGGTGTGTAGTGAAGAGTCAAGCTTTACCACATGGTTTCTAGCTTGAGGCTATTATATGTGCAATATATATACTTAACACGTGTCCCACTAAAGTGCTACAGTCTATCACTCCATATGAGGCTTAGCATGGTTGCAAGCCATCTGTTGCTCATCTGCGTGTTTTTGGTTGTTTGGTATATGCATTAGTGCCTAAATAACAACACAAAAAATTGGATGATAAAGTAGTGAAATGTATTTTTGTTGGATATAGTTCTCAAAGTAAAGGCTATCGTCTATATCATCCATAGACTAAACACATTTTGATTAGCTGTGATGTTGTTTTTGTGGAGGATGCTATTTAGCCATTACTTTCATGTACTAGGGAGACATATGCTAGCTCTAAAGACATGTATGACACATTGCTGCCTCTCTTTATAGGGGGACAGTCTAGTGCTGGTCCAAATGAGGCAACTTTTCAACCTTTATAGGTTTCATGTGATGATGCTAATCATTCCATTTCTGATGTAGATTTACATGATGCGCTTGTTGATGTAGCTGATATTGAGGAGGCAAAAACTATGCCAAAATGGCTAGTGCAGACTTTATGTGACAAAAAATTAGATGCACCTCTATCATATTGTACTCGATCTGGCTCTCATAGTGCTTCTTTTGCATCAGATTGCTATGCTATGTCTGTCGCTATTTTGTGCGATGAGAATGAGCCTGTTTTGTTTGATGAAGCACAAATGTCTGAAAATTGGATGGCTTCTATGCAATCAGAATATGATGCTATTATGAAAAATGGTACCTCGACTCTATGTGACTTGCCTCTTGGCAAGAAGGCCATTGGCACTAAGTGGGTATTCAAGCTTAAGTGCAAGCCGGATGGAACAATTGATCAGTATTAAAGCTAGGCTTGTTGGAAAGGGTTATGCTTAGGAAAGAGGCATTGATTTTGATGAGACCTTTGCTCCTACTTGCCAAATGACTACTGTTCATAGCATCTATGCACTTGCAACTCATCATGGTTGGAATGTACATCAGTTGGACATTAAAACTTCATTTTTGAATGGTGTTTTGCATGAAGAAGTGTATGTTTTTCAGCCCCATGGCTTTGTGCACAAAGGGATGAAAATGAGGTGTGCAATTTAAAGAAGGCATTATATGGTTTAAAGCAAGCACTAGGTGCTTGATATGAAAAGATACATGCCTATCTGATTGCACATGGTTTTGAGAACAATCCAACTAAATGCACCTTATATGTTAAGCATGCAAATGATGTGCTTTTGATCATTGTTGTGTATGTTGATGACATGCTTCTCACTCCTCTTTATGAGAAGCATATTGCTGATTTTAAGGCTAATTTGCATGCCTCATTGGAGATGTCTGATTTGGTGCATTTGCATCATATTTGGGCATTCAGTTTATGCAAGTTGATGATGGAATAGCTTTGTGTCAAATGACATATGTTGACACACTTTTGTAGTGTTTTTGCCTTGAAGACTGTGAACCTATTGCCACTCCTATGGAGATAGGTTTACAATTGAGTCTTCATGATGTTGGAGATGCACTTGATGTTGTTATCTATCAACTGGATGTTGGATGCTTGATTTACTTATGCATTACTTGACCAGATATTCAGTTTGTTGTCTCACAGATGAGCAAGTTTATGCATTGCCCATGTTGTTGAGATACCAAGCTCAAGATGTGATGATGAAGGATTACACGTACCTGTTTTTCATTTCTCTGACATGTATAGTGGTCACGCTGGTATATGTCAGGGATACTTCATTGAGCTTTATTAGATTTATCTACTGAGAGTGATGGCACATTTGTTTCTTGCCAGCTCACTCATTCGCGGACATTAGGTTTTTCCTTATGTACTGATCTTTATATATTGCACTTGTTGAATTTTTGTTTTTAGGTCATTCTTCTACATTCCTTTTATGTAATAGAAGAAGAAGAAGAAGAAGAAGATTATTCTTCCTTGCCTCAATCTGTGTGTGTGCTTCTCCTTGAGAGTGAGAGTGTGTGTGTGTGTGAGCTCTCTTCCTTATCTCCTTTCTCGTGACATGGTATTAGAGCCAGCGTGGTTGTAGAGAGCTCGTGGAGAAGGCAACGGTGAAGACTACGTGGAAAGGCATGGAGAAAACACGATTTCACAAACGGCCTCCGTTTGCTACAAAATCGGCATGAAGGTAGAAGACATCTCGACCTCCATTTTGAGCCCGCAAGGTGGGCCCCATAGAAAAACTAGGTCAGTTTCAGAAATTGTAACTTGCATTGTGTTCAACGACACTCATATATTCCAGATCCAAAATTTCAAGCGGTTCCGTGTACTGTTGATACACGAAAACTATGTTTTTCTGAGATCAAACTGTCACGCCATAGTGTGACAGTGTTCAAACAGAAGTGCTGCTTGTAGTGTTTTGCAGTGTTGGGAATTGTTGCAAAAATCGTAAATGCAGATGGAATGAGTCAGCTTATGAGCGGTAATCTGGACAAGAACAACTTCCATGCTTGGAGATTCAGAATGATGAATTTCCTGATGGGAAAAGGCTACTGGAAGTACATTGAAGGAGAGAATGAAAATGCTTCGTAGTTACCAGAAAGGAATCGGACTGCAAACCAGTTAAGAGCATATGAGGAATGGAATCAAGGAGCACGAAAGGTAATGTATTGGCTATCTGTTAGCATACAGGATAGCATGATTGGAAACATACAAGATGCCAAGATTCCAAAAGAGGCTTGGAATATTTTGGTCACTTTGTATGGGACTAATACAAAGGCACGGAAATTGCAACTCAAGAACGAGCTGCATACATTGGAAAAGAAGAGTATGTCGATAAGTGACTACACTCTAAAAATCAAAAGCATATGTGAGTCACTTGCATCTATTGGTGTGAATGTAGATGATGATGATAAGGTGGAAGTGTGCCTTCGTGGTTTAGGAGCTGCATATAAGCAGTTCGGAACTTCCATACAGACCAGGGAAAATATTTCAAATTTTGCTGATCTGGTATCTATGCTGATTATTGAAGAAAAGAATCTTGGTGAGGATTCAAACTCCCAAGGAAAGCCTAGTTTTGAGTAGGTATTCTACTCTGGCAGAGGAAGAGGCAAAGCTAGAGATTTTGGAAGTGGAAGAGGAAACAGTAACCAAGACCAAGGTCAACAACAAAATCATGCAGAAGGAAGAGGACAATTTCGAGGCAGGGGGAGCCAAAGAGGTCACAGAAATTTCCAAAGAAATGATTCAGGTATAGTAAAGGATGCTAGAATTGTTGTAAACCTAGACACTTTGAACGTGATTGCAAGTTGAAGAATCAAAATAACAGAAGGCAACAAAACAACTATGCATCCACAAGTGTAGATGATTTTGAGAAGTTGTTTATGGTTCAACATCACATGATGAATACGATGTCTGCTGGTGTTTCAAAATTGAATGATAATGTCTGGTATGTTGATTCAGGTGCTTCAAATCACATGGCCAATCATGCAAAATGGTTTAGTAGTATGCACAAGATGCTAGTTCCTAGATATGTTGAAACATGTGATGATACATCACATCCTATTGAGCATATAGGAAACATAGCATTGTCTATGGAGGAGAGGAAGGTAAACCATCTTGCTGATGTGTTGCATGTTCCAAATATAACAAATAATCTAGTTTTTGTTGGACAAATGGTTGACCAGGGACTACAAGTCAGGTTGAATGCTGATGGATTATATGTAGAAGAGTACAAGCAGGATGGACGATTGGTTGCCAAAGGAAACAAAGTGGGTAGGATGTTCACCTTAAATGTGAAGATTCCTGAAATGAATGCAACCATGTTTGCAAAAGGTGCAGGAGTTATTGCAGATATAGAGATATGGCACAAACAGATTGGACATGCAAACTTGCAAGGGCTGAAACTGATGCAGTCAAAGGAGATTGTCCATGGACTACCAAATTTCAAAGTTGTAGAAATGCAAAAGGTATGTGCAGCATGTCAATTTGGTAAACAGTGAAGAGCATCATTTCCACATGACAAGCATGTTAGTGAGAATGTACTAGAAGTATTACATAGAGATGTTTGGGGTCTAGCAAAGACCACATCTATGGGCGGTTGCAGGTTTTATGTTACTTTCATTGATGATCATACACACAAAGTATGGGTATAGTTCATGAAAGAGAAGAGCAAGGTGTTCACTCACTTCCAGAATTTTAAAGCTATGGTGGAAAAGCAGACATGGAACTACATTCAAACATTAAGATATGATGGAGGAGGTGAATACATGTCAAATGAGTTCAATAGTTTTCTAAAATATCATGGAATTCGACGTCAGTTTTCATGCAGGTACACACCACAACAGAATGGCGTTGTTGAATGCAAAAATAGACATATTGCAGAAATAGCAAGAGCGTTGATGGCTGAGAAGAATATGCCTCATTGTTATTGGGCAGAAGCTGTGCATACTGCTGTATACATCGTGAATAGAACTCCGACTGCTATTGTACATCAAGTTACACCTGAAGAGAAGTTTATAGGTAAAAAGTCAAACTTATCACATCTGAAAGTTTTTGGCTATATTGCATATGTACATGTTCCAGATGAGTTGAGGACGAAGCTTGATCCATGCTGAAAAATGTGTCTTCATTGGATACTCCCTTGAGCAAAAGGGATACAAATGTTATCACCCACTCACACAATAGGTGAAGGTGAGCATAGATGTGGTATATGATGAAATTTCAAGCTTCTATACAGATGCCAAAGAAGGACTGAATCTTGAACCAAATGACAAAGAAAATGCTGAAAAATCAAGTGTAGAATCTCAAGTTTTGAGTGGACCAGATGCATCTTGTTTTGAAGATGCAATTGGTAATGCAAATTAGGAAAAAGCTATGGATGAGGAGATGGCTGCACTTTACGGAAATGATACATGGAAGCTGGTTCCATTGCCACAAGGAAAGAAACCCCTAGGCTGCAAATGTGTTTACAAGGTAAAGCATAATGCTGATGGTAGCATAAGCAGGTATAAAGCACGATTGGTAGCTAAAGGTTATGCACATAAATATGGCATTGATTATGAGGAAACATTCCGCGCTGTAGCTAAAATTTCTACTGTCAGAACACTTGTTGCATTAGCTACAACAAAAAGATGGACTTTGCATCAAATGGATGTAAAGAACGCTTTCCTACATGGTGAGTTATAGGAAGAAGTATATATGGACCAGCCACAAGGATATGAAGATTCAAAGCATCCAAAATATGTTTGTAGGTTGCAAAAGGCTTTGTATGGACTGAAGCAGGCTCCGCATGCATGGCATGCAAGGATTGCTGATTACTTTACCAGAATTGGGTTTTCTATATGTGATATAGGTCATTCACTATATGCAAGGAAGGCTGATGATGGCATCACGATTGTGGCCATTTATGTTGATGACTTGATTGTAGGTGGCGATAATGAAGAAAGCATCAAAGAGGTAAAGCAACTTCTTATGCAGGAATTTGATATGTAAGATCTTGGTGTGTTGCACTATTTCTTGGGCATTGAGTTTATACATACAGAAACAGGTATATGGATGTCGCAAAGGCAATGTGCCTTGAATATGCTGCAAAAGTATGGTATGGCTGGTTGTAAGCCAATTTCTATGCCATTAGATCAGAATTTGAAGTTGGATACTACATCAGGTGAAGTATTGGAAAATGCTACTATGTAGAGGAAAATTGTGGGAAGTCTTATATATCTTACGATTAGAAGGCCTGGTTTAAGCTATACTATTGGACTTGAAAGTCAGTTTATGTAGGTTCCCAAGAAGCTACATCTGGATGGTCTGAGGTGCACTCTACATTATGTGAGTGCTACTTTGGATTATGCATTGTTTTATGAAGCTGATGTAGATTTGTAGGTTCATGGATACACCGATGCAGATTGGGCTGGTAGTACTCCAGATAGAAGATCTACTAGTGGCTTTCTTTTCTCACTTGGAGGTGCAGCTATTACATGGAGCAATAAGAAGCAACCCACTGTTGCTTTGTCGAATACAGAGGCTGAGTATAGAGGTGCTACAATGGAAGCATGTGAGGCTTCATGGCCGGAGATGTTACTTGAAGATTTAGGTGTGGAAGTGCAAAGGCCTATCACTATCTATTGTGATAATCTTAGCAGCATATAGTTAGCACGTAACCCTGTTTTCCATGCTAGAACAAAGCATATTGAGGTACATTATCACTTCATCAGAGAGAAGGTATTAGCAGGTGATATTGATCTTGTTTATGTAAGAACAATTGAGCAGGTTGCTAATATTTTCACCAAAGCACTTGGAGCTGAGAAGTTGAAGAAGTTTCAGGAGATGCTTGGATTACAGGATATGGCGTTGAGCTTGAGGGGGAGTGTTGAGATACTACTCAACATGTTATGATCTAGGATGACATGTACCAATTTTTCGTTTCTCTGACATGTAAAGTGGTCACACCGATATATGTCAGGGATACTTCATTGAGCTTTATTAGATTTATCTACCGAGAGTGATGGCACATTTATTTCTTGCCAGCTCACTCATTCGCGGACATTAGGTTTTTGCTTATGTACTGATCTTTATATATTGCACTTGTTGTATTCTTGTTTTTAGGTCATTCTTGTACATTCCTTTTATGTAATAGAAGAAGAAGAAGAAGAAGAAGAAGAAGAAGAAGAAGAAGATGATTATTCTTCCTTGCCTCAATCTTTGTGTGTGCTTTTCCTTGAGAGGGAGAGTGTGTGTGTGAGCTCTCTTCATTATCTCCTTTCTTGTGACACATGTGTGAAGCATTGGCAAGTGGTTAAGTGCATCTTTTGCTACTTGAGTGGTACCTGACTACTTGGATTGTTTTATCCCAAGGGGGGAACACTACCATGAGATTTACATGCTTTTTTTTATTCTGATTGGGCTAGTTGCTATGACACTCGTGTGTCCACTAGTGGTTTTTGCTTCATGCTTGGTAGCTCATGCATATCTTGGTTGAGCAAGAAGCAGCCTATTGTGGCCACTTCTAGTTGTGAGGTTGAGTATAGGGTAGCTTTCACAGTTACTATTGAGTGTGTGTGGCTGAGACACCTTATGGGTGATTTGGGTGTTGGTCAGTCTTTTGTCACCACCATCTTGACTAACAATCAGAGTGCATTGGAAGTTGAGAGGAACCCTATGTTCCATGCTTGCAATCAGCACATTGAGGTGCACTATCATTATGTTAGGGAGAGGTTCTCTTCTAGAGAGATCAGCTTGGCATATGTGCGCATGCAAGAGAACATTGCAGACCTTTTCACAAAGGCTCTGCCTAGGGAGAAATTTGAAGTTTTTCACAAAGCTTTAGGCTTACTTTCTTTTGTGGATTGATTCCACATAGCTTGGAACTTCCTTATACATGAGTGCCACGTCCTTGTTCATTGCATCAATCCCAAGGGGGATTTGTTGCTATATTTAGGTAATGATGTGTGTGAACACACTAGGGCTATCAAGGCACTTTTTTCCCTTCTTTAAGAGGTTTTTTCCCCCGGCTTGTATATACCCCTATAGCCCTAAGGGGTTATTTATCTTTGTACATTCTAGTGGTAATACATTCAATATTGTGTGTTGTGCTCCAAGCTTCTCCTTCTTTCTCATGCTGTTCCCGTGCTTCGACAGACCTCAAACTCCAAGAATTTCAACAAGCTACTGAAGTAATTTATCTATCTTAAAGAGAAGTAAATTGGATTCTCAAAAAGATTCTTAGAGTAAAGCTTAAAACATCATACAACCACTAGAAACTAGTGTGGTATCCAACATCAATGTGTTGGCCCATCGAGTTTCAAATGATGATACTTTGCCTTTACTCAAATCCTTCCTTTATTCAATCTGTTTAATCCTTTCTTTCTTGAAAGGCAACGCTTGCTCATTACTTTGAGTCAAGAGATTGACTTTAGCAAGTTACAATAGGAACTTGGTGCTTAACTTAGATGGTAGAACCTTTCTTGAAAGGATCTTGAACCTTTGAAATTTAACTTGATTCCAAAATTTGACTTAGTGAAGCTTTATAGGCTTCAATTCTGGTCTTAATGTGAGATTAGAACTCTCCTTCATTTCTTTATCCTTTGTTTTATTATAGGTACATTAGCTTTGTGTAGTTTTCCATAATGCATATAGAAAGGGTTCAATATACAAGGCCATAGGTGTTCCAAACATGGGTTTCTAGGGTTCTAATTTAGGGCTTATAGGTTTCAACATAAATACGTTCGGGGTTTCCATACATATGGTTTCCAAAACACATAATCATAGGGTGAGAACATACATTAGGGGTTTGAACATACATGGGGTTTCAATTACATTGTTTTATGTTGGGTTTCTACACATAAAGCACATTTACATACATCTGTACCCATGCACATTTAATCCTTTACATATAGCACTATAAACAAATACAAACCCAAGCATTCATACAACATTCACATACACACATTACATTTAAAGTTACACACACATATTAAAACATATACATGTGCACACATACCATCAATTAGGGTAACACTCATAAACGCATGTCCAAACATACACATACAAACACATGCCCAACACTTTGAATAATATGTCCACCATAAGATGCTATGTTCGATATTGATACAACTATCCTCGGATGCTCGAGTGCTTAGAGCTTATCTTTGCTCGATGTTAAATTGATCATATTTTTCTTGATTAGTGCAACGACTTCATAGCTATCATGGATAACCAAAATCCATAATGTGTAGTAGATCAGTGTTGAAGCTCAAGGTCAAGGACAAAGCATGGAAGTGCATCACGGAAGTGGACACACAAGAACAAGGAGAAAGTAGGGAGCTCCAAGAAGCACCTGTCAAATTTTCAGAAGAAATCCCTATAAAAATAGTGATTTTCATCACTAAAAATCATTGTAAATACCATTTTCCATTTTTGTAACTCCATTTTGTTCAAGCCGAGGAGTCCTCAAGCTTGAGGAGTATTAGAACTACCATCCTACCAATTTTCATAATTTTTAGACTCCGTTTGAGCCCGCAAATAAGCCTTGGAACCTATTTTTTAACTAAGCCGGACACTAGGTCTAGACAGGGCCAAAACCACTCAAAAAACTATAAAAAGGGCTGGAGAGCTCATTTTTGGGGTTAGCTTGTTGTAGTTTTCAGCTTTGTAAGAGAGCTCTTGTGTAATCGAAGATCTTCCATTGTTTCGCTCTTTGCTCTTACTTTGTGCGCGTGTGTGTGTATGTGTGTGCATGCTTGTGTGCTTTCACTCACGCACTTGTGCCATCACTTGCTCACGGTCTTCGTACCGGTCCTCACGTCTCCACGGATTGACATTTATGAGGTGTATTTCCTCACGTTGGTACTCACCATTGTGCTAGAGTGACACCAAATTTGGCACCGTTGCCGGGGAGAGAGCTTGGAGGACGAGCGTGTGACGGTAAGACGTAGAGTAGTGACGTTGGAAGGTAAAAAATCACCATTTCCAGTTCAGTTTGTGAGTTTTTCTCCTTCTTCATCTTCATCATCATCACCATCTTCTCCCACCTTCATCTTCTTTGATTTTTTCATTTTCGAGTGTACAATCACTTCGTATTTCACTTGCGGCTTTGATGAACATGGGCAGAGGGTGCGTAGACCAGAAGCGCTGAAGAAACGCGTGTGAAAACCTCTCAAACTTCGGAAATCTGATTCAGTATCGTGGAGTGACAAGAACAGAGTCTGGTATCGCGCAGGTGGTATAGCTAGTTTGGAGATAGATTTTTGCATCTACAGGCTGATAAGAGTTACAAGGAGGACACAAGGTACTCATATTTGCAAAAATTTTTGAATTTGGGTGTCAAAATCTCCAAGTATCGTGTCCGGTTGAGTTTTGGTATCGCGATACCAGAACTCCCGTGTATCGCGATACTTTTCAAGGTATCGTATCATGCATATCCACTTGAGGTATCGCGATACCATTCTGGTATCGTATCGTCAAGTGCTGGTATCGCGATCGCGGTCACCCCGGTGGTATCGTATCGCGATTGGAGTGGCATCGTATCGTGCGTGACAGTGGTATCGTATCGCCACTTGCATAAGTATCGTATCGCGAGGTCAAGAGGTATCGTATCGTGCACCTAGTATCGTATCGCCTCTTACTCTAGTATCGTATCGTGCACTTTGTGGTATCGTATCGTGTAGCACAAGCAGTATCGTATCGTGGGCTGTACTAGTATCGTATTGCGTAAATTTTTGGTATCGTATCATTTGTCTCCTTGGTATCCTATCATCCACCTAGTGGTATTGTATCGTGCAATTTAGAGGTATCGTATCATCCACCTAGTGGTATCGTATCGTCAAGAGAGCAGTATAGTATCATGGAAGTTGGTATCGCCTTGGTGGTATCATATCGTCTAAGGTGGTATCGTCTGAAGTGGTATCGTGTAAGACAAAGGTATCGTATTGTGGAAAATCTGGTATCGTATCGCCTGTTTTGATTTCCCAGAGAGATCCTGTTTCCCTGTTTTAACCCCAGAACCCTGAACTGGCATAACTTCCTCATACGAAATCCGTTTGCTGTGATTTTGGTTTTGTTGGAAAGCTCGTGGGGAGTACAACCAAAACTTCCATTGGTTACAGTAAAATTAATACCAGGATTATTAGGTAGGGTATTTTGAAGTTGACCCTCAAGGAAACTAGAAAACCAGGGTGTTCCAAAGGATTTTGAGCAATATAAGAGAACTCTGAGACTAGAAGCCAAGGCTTATGAACCTGAGATCTGGCAGACACTTAGGCAAGGATAGAAAAAGCATTAGGTCATTTGAGGCTAGTGTCAACCATACAGCCAAGTCTTGGGCTCAATAGCTTAGTGGTTATCCTGAGACACGAAGTTCAGAAACCAGTGATTCAGAAATGTCTTTTAGCATGGAAAGACCTGCACGTAGCTTAGGCACGACCTATTTACTGGATGAAAAGAGATGCTCAAGCTAGGAGCATAATATATATGGCAGTCAATGACTACTTGCTACCTCACATTAGAGGTCTTGAAAGTGCAAGTGAGATATGGAATGCTTTGGAGGAGCATTTCCAAAACACTACAAAGTCAAGGAAGGCATCCCTATGGGCAGAGTTTACTACTTTCAAGAAGAAGGCCTCACAGTCAATATCTGATTATGTGACAAAGATGAAGGACATTGCAGATGCATTAGGAGTAGTGGATGAAGACATTGAAGAAGATAAATTGGTAAGACAAATTCTCACAGGACTAAGAGGTGATGAGAAGTGGAAGCCTTTTATTTTGTCTACAGAACTTTCATTGGATCATTTCAATCCTGATTTGAATCAATTGTTAGGACATATGCTAACTTTTGAGAATGATATCAAAGGAGATGTTGACAAGAGTGCAGGTCATGCAATGTACTCTAAAGACAAGAAGAAAACTAACAAAGGAAAGCAACAAGCAAATGAAGAAGAAGGCACAACTAGTCAAGCCAACTTCCTAAGAGGAAGAGGAGGTGGCAAAGGTAGAGGAAGAGGCAAGAGTAACAAAGATGGATCCAAAGCTTGCTGGATTTGTGGTAAGACAAATCATTTAGCCAATGATTGTTGGCATAACACTCAAAGTAATGGTGGATACAATCAGAACTATAATTCAAGAGGAAGAGGAGGCAGAAATCAAAGAGGTAATTTCAGAGGTAGAGGTAGTAGGGGTTACTTTGGAAGAAATGCAGGTAGAGGTTTCCAAAGTCAACAATATAACAATACCTACTACAATTATGCTTCAGATCAAAAGGAAGATTCAACATTGATAATGAATGCAACTTGTGAAAGGCAGAATGAAGATCAAAGAGTCTTCTACATTGACTCAGGGTGTAGCAATCACCTGAGTGGTAATATAGCCTTGATGACTGATTTGGAGAATAAGGTATCTAATCATGTTGTTCAAACAGGTGACAACACAAAGCACAATGTGAAATCAATTGGATCAGTGAAAGCCAAGGATGGTAGCACCTTATTGAGTAAGGTCTTGTATGTTCCTACAATTCCTAAGAATTTGATAAGTGTAGGACAAATTGTGGAAAAAGGTTATGAAGTAAGGTTCACTAATGAAGGAGTGTTTGTGGAAGACCCTAGCAATGGGTATAAACAAATTGTTTCAGGGAAGAAAGAAGGAAGATTGTTCACATTGAAGATTCAAGGTAATGTTGGTCATGCCTTGTTCACTTATGGAGGACATAAGATCTCTGAGTTAGATCTTTGGCACAAGAGACTTGGACATTTCAATGAAAGAGGTATCAAAGACATGATTAATAATGGTTCAGTGCTTGGATTGCCTAATGTTGCAGGTCAACATATGACATACAGATGTGAGGCATGTCAATTAGATAAGGCTCATAAGCAATCCTATTCCAAGCATGGGTTTATGTATTCAGAGAAACTTGAGCTGGTACACACAAATGTGTGGGGACCATCAAAGGACTTCAGTATCAATGGCTCAAGGTATTATGTGATTTATGTTGATGATGCTACCAGATGGATCACTATCTATGTGATCAAAGATAAGTCAGAAGTATTCAATACATTCAAACATTATCATGTGTATGCAGAGAGAATTACAGGACATAAGTTGAAGAGACTAAGGTCAGATGGAGGGGGAGAGTATTTCTCTAATGAGTTCAGTGATTACTTGTGGAATGCAGGTATAAAAAGAGAGGTTACTTGCAGGTACTCTCCTCAACAAAATGGTGTAGCAGAAAGGAGGAATAGGACTCTTGTTGAGTTTGCAAGATCCATGATGAAGGAGAAAAATTGCCCAAATTATTTGTGGGCTGAGGCTGTAAATACAACTACTTATTTGGTTAATAGGCTACCATGTAAAGCCTTGCAGGGTATGACACCTTATGAGGCATGGTGGGGTAAGAGACCTACACTAGACCATTGCAAAGTATTTGGATGTTTGGCCTATGCATATGTGCCATCACAATTAAGGCACAAATTGGAACCTAAAGCTGAAAAATATGTGTTTATTGGTTATGATGATAAGAAAATGGGATACAGGTTGTGGAATCCATCCGCAAAGCATTTTCTTGTATCAAAAGATGTTACATTTGATGAGCAAGGTACTTGGTATGCAGGTACTATCAATATTAATACAGATGATGAAGAAATTGTGAGCCAAAGGAAAGGTAAATCAAAGGTTCAGATATTTGATGAGCAAGAGAATAATGAAGTGCAGGTTGAAGTGGAAGAAACACCAAGATTTGATCCTGAATGTGAAGAACCAGAAACCTCAAGAAGTGGAGAACTTAGGAGGTCTACAAGGAATAGATGGCAACCTACAAGGTATAGCTATGATACTTCATTCTTGACTACTAAGGATTATGCTTACATGATTAAAGCAGATGAAGACCCTTCTACATATGAAGAGGCAAAAGGTAAGGAGATTTGGGAAAAAGCTATGCAAGAAGAATATGATGCATTGATGGAGAATCAAACATGGGATTTGGTTCCAAAGCCAAATAGCCAGAAGATCATTGGATGCAAATGGGTCTATAAGACAAAGAGATTTGCAGATGGAAGTGTGTCTAGGTACAAAGCTAGACTTGTTGTAAAAGGGTTTGCTCAGTGTCCGTCGCGATTGACAGAGCCGTCGGCAACTGTACGTCGTGGTTTGTCGATCGCGATTGACAGAGCAATCGCGATTGACAGAAATCTGTGGAATTTCAAAAAACTAAACACATTTTTGGGAAGCTCTAGGCCTGTAGGTCATGGATATGCACTTTGTTTAGCAAATAGAGCAACTTTTCTGTCGGTCGCGATTGACAGAACCCGGCGACACAGAGACAGGACCGTACAGTTACGTACCTGCGTAGAGTGCTGGGGATGGTGATACAGCAAGAACCTGCAGAATGCTCAAAAAACATGCAAAAAACAACACACACAATATCGCTCTCTCGCTCTCTCTCACAAGTGAAATGAGGTAAATGAAAGGAGGAAGGAGATATAGTCAAAAAACTGAAATTTTTGCGATGATGGAGATGGAGGTGGGAGATGGTGATGAAGAAAACAAAGGAAAATAGATAAAGGTGAAGAAACTACCTATAACTCCAACGCTTCAACTCTACGTCTTACCATCACACGCTCGTCCTCAAAGCTCGATCCCCGGCAACGGCACCAAAATTTGGTGTAGCTCAATGATGAGTAGCACCTCCTTTAATGTCAATCTGGGAAGACGTGAGGATGGTATGAAGACCTCGAGCAAGTGGAGGCACAAGTGCGTGAGTGAGAAGCACACAGACATGCACACACATACACACACACGCGCACACACGGCAAGACAAAGAGTGAGAATCAATGGAGTTCTTTAGATTACTTTCAAAAAGCTCTCACAAGTTCATTTCAATTACAATCTACCCTCAAAAATGAGCTCTCTAGCTCCTTTTATAGTTTTTGACTAGCTTTGGCCCTGTCCAGACCTAGTGTCCGACCTAGTTAAAAATTAGGTTCCAGGGCTTATTTGAGGGCTCAAACAAGGTCTAAAAAATATGAAAATTGGCAGGTAGATACTTCTAAAGCTTCTCAAGCTCAAGGACTCCTTGGCTTGCACAAAATGGAGCTAGAAAAATACGAAAGGGTATTTACAATGGTTTTTAGTGATTAAAATCACTATTTGTGTAGGGATTTTCTCGGTTGATTTGTCATACACATCTTTGAGCTCCCTACTTGCTCTTTCCTCTCATGTGTTCAACTCCTTGATGTCTGAAAAATTTAGATGGCCTACTTGCCAGATCTTCTTTGGCTGCTGTGTCTACTTGTGCTATCTCTTCGTTCCGATCCTCTTTGTCTTGTGGCTCCTTCGGTTCCCTGACTGCTGCCAACAAAGGGTAACTCCCCTCCTATTCTTGAGATTGATGATCTTCATGATCAATTTCCCCAAGACATTCCATCTATTTACGGAGATGAAGCAGAACAACAAGAAGACGAAAGACTAGATTTTGAATCTAATACCTTAGAAGAACTGCCTCAATTTCCAGGCCCATGGGAATCTGAATCTCTTCAGATCAGAGCTCCCACAATACTGGTCAGACATGAGGACTCAGTGGTCCCAAGGAACACTGATGTCGTGAAGAACACTAAGGTTCAGTGCCATCTCACTGTAGAGGAGCTGCTCAAGGCAAAACCTGAGCTATGGAATCATGTGAAGGATCAAGTTCCAGAACTTGAGTCCACTATGCCCAAAGCAAGCTCTAAGCAAAAAGTTTTAGAGATACCTCTAGACAAGATAGGAGACATGAGTGAAGGTGAAGAAGATAATACTTATCTTCCGATCACCTATCAAGGTTACACAACCAAAGCAATCATAGATTCAGGTGCTGGTGTTGCTATTGCGACCACTTCTTTGTGGAAGCGATGGGGCAAACCCACATTAAGACCAACTAGAATGAAGCTTCAAATGGCAAATGGTCATTTTGAAAGACCTCTAGGATTGCTCGAAGGGATAACTCTAACCACTTGTGGTGTAGAGTTTGAACATACATTTGCTATATGTGACTTCGAGAAAAATAATGTCTACGAGATGATCCTAGGAAGACCCTTCCTACGACAATTGCAAATAGTACAGGATTAGGGAACCAACTCCTTGTACTTACAGCACTTAGGGGTCACTACCAAGGTCAATTTGAAGGATTACACCTTTAGAGATGTACCACCCCTACAGTGGAATCCTATCCACAAAGCGAAAGAAGATTCTATCTCTGTGCATTCTGGAAGTTCACCTGATCCATCCTGGTTGCATGAAGATACTCGCTTGTGGATGTGCAAGGCCGCAAAAGAAGAGGAAAAGTGCCTAAAAGCAAGAGAAGAAGGAACTTTCCCACGAGATAGACCAATAAAAGACCCAGCCTATACACCGATGATATTTCCAGATGAAGAATTTGAACCTCATGGTTGGGCAAAAATCTTAGCTACCATGGACATTGCAGTCAATGAAGAACAATGGACACCTCATTGTGATGAGGAGGGTTATGATATTTCAGTGTTCATGTGTCAGCCTCTGTTGGAAGAGTGTGATCCTAGTGAGTTCATAGAAGAAGAAGAGAATGACGATGATCTAGAATCCATTGTGATGGATACTTACTTTGACTCAGAGGAACACTATTTAGAAGACATAGGAGTGTTAACCCAAAAAGAAGAAGAACCCCTCACAAGTATTAAAATGATAAATTCAAAGGAAGGAAGTGAAGGTAGTAAAAAGAAAATGAAAAGAAAAGCAGTGAAACAAGAAGAGGAGGAATCATTGTTTGAAGTACTAGAAAACTTCAAGAAATATGAAGTGGAAGACCGAAAAATTCTGGTACGAATGCCTAAGAGAGAGGCCATTATAGGAGAAGCATATGACAATAAAGAAAAGACCAAAAAAATTGTAGTGACCATTGAAGAGAACGAAGAGCGATGTACGTACATAGGAGATGACCTAAGTGCAAAAGAAGAAGTAGAGCTTGTAGCTCTATTAAGGGAATATAGGGATGTATTTGCATGGCACTATAGAGACTTGAAGGGAGTAGATCCAAAAATTTGCTCTCATACGATCCCGATGACCGTTGATGCCAAGCCCACCAAACAAAAGCCCTACACATATAATGACACTTATGCTGCTAAAATAAAAGAAGAAATTGACAGGCTGATTGAAGCTGGATTCATCTATGAGATTGAGCATACTGAATGGGTGTCCCCCATTGTAGTGGTGCCCAAGAAGAATGGAAAATTGCATGTGTGTATTAACCTTAAAAAAGTTAATGCTGCTACCATTCGAGATAGTTATCCACTTCCAATCACCGAACATTTATTGGAGCGTGTTGCAGGCAAGGAAGTTTATAGTTTCCTTGATGGATTTTTGGGTTACAACCAAGTAGCCATTGCCCCAGAAGATCAACACAAAAGAGATTTTGCCACTGAATGGGGAATCTTTGCATTCCGCATGATGCCATTTGGGCTCACTAATGCACCTGGAACATTCCAAAGGCTCATGTGTCATGTCTTCAAAGAGTTCTTGCGAAAGAACTTAGAAGTATATGTGGATGACTTATGTGCCCATTCCCAACAAAGAAGATACCACATCCCTGAGCTCAGACAAATCTTCAACAAGTGTAGAGATTATCGAGTGTGTCTGAACCCAGAGAAGTGTGTGTTCATGGTACGACAAGGTAAAATCTTAGGTCACATTGTTTCTAAGAATGGAATTTTCAACAGATGAGGACAAAGTAAGAGCAATAGCAGAGCTGCCCAGGCCAAGGAACATTAAAGAGGTACAAGCCTTTATGGGCCATTGTGGATATTACCGCAGGTTTATCCACATGTATGCCATCATAGCTAAACCTCTTTATTGATTGTTGGCAAATTTTGAGTGGAACGATGAATGTGAAAAATCCTTTAATGAGCTAAAAAGACGCTTGTGCTCAGCACCAATACTGACCACTCCTGATTGGAGTAAACCATTCCATGTCCATGTGGATGCATCCAATCATGCCATCGGATGTGTGCTAGCACAACCCACAGGTGAAGGAAACCTAGATTTGTCGATAGCATATGCTAGTAGGCAATTAAATGCAGTTGAACGAAATTATACCACAACGGAGAGAGAAGGCTTAGGCATGGTATATGCTGTGAAAAATTTTAGACACTATCTATTGCCCAACAAGTTCAAGTTTTTCATTGATCATCAAGCTTTACTATATTTGGTCAATAAACCTTGCAATACATGCCGCTTGGTAAGATGGTTCCTTTTACTAATGGAATACGACTTTGAAGTTGTTGTCAGGAAAGGTAGGACCCACCTTAGGGCGGACCATCTTTCTCGCATCACTTCAGGAGAGCTAGCGCAAGGAGTGTCTGATGAATTACCGGATGCTTATTTGTTCAATTTAGAAGTTGTTCCTAAATGGGCAAATAAGTTAGTACCAGTCCTAACCTTTGGACCTGCAAATAAGAACGTAAAAACAAACAAAGAAGAAATTGTACGATCACAACAATATCAAATATTGGCATGAAGTATGTACAAGCAAGATACCGAGGGCGTACTAGCTTGTTTTGTCGAGGACGATGAACATACTAGTTGGTTGCAACAAGCCCATGAGGGATTGCTAGGAAATCACTACTCTAAACAACGAACATTGAAAAACCTAAAACGTTTAGGAGTCTATTGGCCTAGCATGGACAAAGAAATACATGAGTGGATTAAGAATTGTCCAGTGTGCCAGAAGAGACCCCCAGTGGAGCATGCCAATCTTTATCACGTGTCATTAATTCCAGATTGGAGCGCTCCACTGGTAGAATTTATGAGATCAGGAACACTAACGAATGAGGCTAGTCTATCAAGAAGAAGAAGCATGGAGCAAGAGGCTCAAGACTATGCATTAGTAGGAGACAACCTATATCGGAGAGGCAAAGATGGATACTTAAGACTGTGGGTTCATGAATCAGACTATTTGAAAGTCTTAGAAACTGCACACAGCGGTGTTGCAGGTGGACACTTTGGGCCTGACAGAGTAACTAAGACCATTCTATTCTCAAGAATTTGGTGGCCCACTCTTCATATGGATGCACAAACTTATGTGAAGAAATGTGACACATGCCAACGTGCCCGATATCCGATAAGAAAAGATGAGATGCCTTTGAGGCCAATGATGGGAGGGCGCGCATTCTCGAAGTGGGGTATAGACTTTGTTGGTCCTATTAACCCCCCAGCTAAAAGCTCCCATGCGGAATACATTATTGTAGCCACTGATTACCTTACCAAGTGGGTAGAAGTAAAAGCCACAACAAAGAATGATGCTCAAACAACGGCTAAGTTCTTATTCGAAAATGTGTTCACTAGATATGGGCTACCAATAGAGTTGGTTAGTGATAGAGGTACGCACTTCTTGAATGAGGTCAATGAAAATCTCCTTCAAGAATTCATGGTGATACACAAGAAGTCTACCCCTTATCACCCACAAGCCAATGGACAAGCCGAGAGCATGAATGAGATCCTATGTAATGTCTTGACAAAACTGGTGAATAATAAACGCTCTGATTGGGACAAACAACTTCATCATGCTGTTTGGGCATACCGAGTTGCCTACAAAACGGTACTCAATGCCACCCCATTTCAGATGGTCTTCGGACAGAATGCTGTGCTACCATTAGATTTCCTAATCCCAGCTTTAAGAGTAGCACAAGAGCATGAGTGGAATGGACATGAATTGTCCTCTAGGATCTTTGATCTAGAACGTTTAGGTGAGACGAGTCTACGAGCAGCAGTAGGCATCTATGCTGCAAAGAAACGGCAAAAGGCATACTTTGACGCCCATATAAAGGATAAAGGATTGAAAGAAGGAGATCTAGTGCTGGTTTACACGCTAAAGCAACATGCCCGTAAGTTGGAAAAATGAGGATACGGACCCATGATCATTAATCGAATTTCCACTAGCGGTGCGGTTCAATTGGCCACTTTAGAAGGTGATATCCTACCAAACTATATTAGTGGATGCCGAGTCAAGCTATATCAAGAACCTCTTATAGAGGAAATGCTAATGAGACTCAACACTGCTAAGAAGCGAAAAGGAGAGGAGATAAGGGTTAGAGAAGAAGCACAAGCAGAGGCTAGAGAGCACATCAGAAGAAATAAGTTACGACGACTAGGCCTAGATGTCAACACAAAAGCTCCCAAATATCATATGGACATGTGCCAAAAAATCGGACCTAACTACTTCTCGAATAATTGACCGACGTCCCTTTGTGACCATAGAAGTAGGAAAAGGAAAGAGTGTAAGGACTCTGAGAGCATTGGTTGACTCAGGAGCAGCAACTAGTGCAGTTAGACTTTCATACTGCCAAGACCTGCAATTGAGCATCAAGCCCATAGAAGCCTATCTCATAGGTTTAGGAGGCGTGGAAACCCCTTGTTTGGGAGAGGTGGAACTTCCCATCTACCTTCAAGATGTTCCAATAAAAGTCAAAATGCTAGTGTGTCATGATGAGGACCTCACAGAGCCACTTGTCTTGGGTCAAGGTTGGATTTACGACCATGCTGTCAACTTGAACCTAAGAAGTCAACTTCTTCAAGTTTGGGTACATGAACAATGCATTACATTAGAATTGGAGAATTGCATGCCCACTGATAAGGACACCACACATTCTCTTCGTTCCTCTAAGGCTAATCTTCTCAAACAAGATGTTCTAGATGTCAAAAGCTCTATGATCCAGACGGACACAATCATGGAAGGAAAATCGCAAAGGCAAGACGAACCTTCTTCTTTTTTTTCAAAGAGTAAAGCATCCACAGTGGTTCAACATCAGAAGCAAGCAAAACAGTGCAAGACAGCCAGTCTATCAAATAGACAAAGAGCCTTCAAGAAGAAAGAAGTTTTGGGCATGACGCTGTCGTGAAGATTTTGTCTTCACGATTATCATCCGAATAGAAGACAATGTTATGAATGACTTTCTATCATTGAAGAGGCATCAAGTTCTGATCTATTGTCATTTGTGTATAAAATTTGGAGTATATTTTGTCTTGGAGATAACTTTATAATCAAATTAGAATGAGCATATGGGACCTCTAGAGTACTCATCGTCGATTATTAGATGAGTTGTTTATCTCAAAATTAAGGGAAAGGCACGCATGCAAGGAGGTTCGCGGTACAGAAAAGGACTATAGCAGGGGCTACTCGGACGCGCATGAGGTATGACAGGGAGGGGAGGAGGAAAGAAGATCTGCAGGACTACGTGTATAGAAGGAGGCCAACTTTTAGCTTTTTTATTTCATCTGGCATATTTGGGCAGTCTCTCTTCAATTTTCATGAAGAAATAATCAGCTGAAGAGGTCATCGTCGATTTTCGTTGGACGCCTTCAACATCTCCATCTTCTTGATATACTGTAACGTCAAACGATAAGTTATTTCGATTTCAATCTGTTTTGAGAATGAATTGTCATTGGATCTGTGAAAACTCATGGCCATATGCACACGCGATCTGTGAAAACTCACATCCATATATCACCTCGCTTATCACGCGATCACAGAGCTTGAAGTCTGTTAAGTTTAGAATTTCTAACCTGGCTCAATAACCAAACTAGGATCAATGATGTAATCATATGACAAACCTTCACTTCTCAAGAATTCATCGACATCTGAATCAATCCACGAATGCTGAAGGGAAATATATTGCGATCAACTACACACTATTGATCTTGTATGTGAGGAACTTAATGTCGTCCGTTACTGACCTCTACTCAGATTGATGCTACTGATGATCTCATCAGCTATTTCACTATTACATATGTTGATGACTTATCTGTATGACAATGCTATGATCTCTTTTGGAATGTAACTTACTCAGAACTGATATGTCTATGATGCCTTCAAAGCTCTTCTTTGATGATCCAATCTCTAGCGAATTCCTCATGATTTTGTGTAGAAGTTAGTCTCGGAAACTGTGCAAGGTATTCATGGTCTTTGACGCAAACGCATATGGTAAGAAATCTGTAAAGGAGCTTCATCCTGTACTTAGCTGTCTCGGTGAAGTGTACATGTTGGAAGAATGTGGCCGCATGATACGGGCTGTAGATCCGGATAGAGATGGTTTTGTCGACTTTCCAGAGTTCTACCACATGATGTCTACGAAGTAGTTGGTATTGAGCAGATGACTTTTATTTATTTTTGCTAGCTGTGAATACTTGCCTGCTAAACAGAGAAGCTGTACAATCTACTCACTTCTGTTTATACTCTTGTTTCATTGCTTTCATGTATGAGCTCTAACTTCGATATCCGGCAAAGAAATTCTATGCTATATCTCGTGAAGAAGATGAAGACGTTGCTGCACATACATTTTTTCCCCACATTAATTGAGTACTTGACTTATGGAGTCTTAGAAGCGCTTATATTGGAAGTTCAGTAGTGTGCTTTCCTTCATTGAAATCTTCGTGTGACTTCATTGGTTTTACATATCACTCTATGTTTGAAAGACATTAAGTCTAAAGGTTTCCATCGCTAAAAGAAAAGTGATTCTGACAACTATTTGTAATTAGAATCGACGAACAAAAATGTTAGGTGATGTTCGTTTTTTGTGTATGTATATATTTAAAATAAACCATAGCAGAAATTGATGATATAAGAAGTGAGAGGATCTGCGACCAGAGAAATGTCATATGAACTTTGGAAATTATCATGCCACTAATGGAACCAAAAATAACTTGCACGCCAATTTCTTCCCAAGATTCGCGTATTCTAATCATGAATCATACCGTGCATTAGTAGGAAACATATCATTTGCAAAAGAATGTTAACGTCTTAAATTTATATTACATATAATCACAAAGTTAAGCAGTCCAAGAAAATGATTACGATGAATTGTTGATGTTACACTTAACCACAAATTTTTTTTTTTTTTTCTTCTTAAGTTTATATATTCTCATAGTAAAGGAATGTGTTAATTAATTATGAAGTTTCGATCTTCATTTGTTTGATACAATGAACGTAAGCCTTTTTGTTCTCCATGAACGAGTTTTCATGAAAGTTGAATGCATCAAAATTATGATTTGCAATTGATTTACTTCTCTTTGAGTTTTACCTGAGACTGCGACAAGCACCCCGCGTGTGCCGTAATTTTTGGCGGTCGCCCTGATCCATCGACCGTCGCTTTCGCGCCGACAACGCAGATCTGGTTAAAGAAAGGAGTACAACCATCGATGTTGCCTCAGAGATTCCCACCCAACCAGATCGACCATGACAACAGAAGGACCAAGCACCTACGACAAGCTCAAGCACAAAGAATCCAACAAATTTGGGTACCGAAGCTATCAATGAAGGCCGACCACAATCAGGTACAAATTTGGGTGCCTAAAAAATTAGCTACAGCTCAACACATGCGATTACAGATGTGGGTACCCAAGAAGCTCTTACACGTACAAATGCCTATGCTCCCCCCCATGCAAAAGGCCTCAACAAAGAAGCCAAGGAAAGCAAAGGGTAAGAACAGAGCACAAAGACCAAAAGAAGATAAACTCAACCCTTCTACAAAAATAAGCAGGCAATCATCCAGGATATGGGTTTGGAAGCCAAAAGCACAAGCAACATCCACAGAACCAAAGGGCCAACCACACTGGTTACCAAAGTTTGGAAAGCATCCAAAGATGAAGTGGCCTGAGGTGATCTCTACGAGGATTACATCATTTCGAGATCCAATCGACACCTCCAATCAAAGAATGCATCAAGTATGCAAGTAACATCAAAAGCCTCGACCAGCAACAACCATGTGCCTTTGGCATAACCCTGTCTGTTGCACCATTCAGGTCATGCATTTCCAAAGTATGCATCCATATAGGGCCACATTACACGGCCGTGCATAGACACAATTGAGAAATCCCAGGCACATGAGACACACTTGACATATGTAATATATTTTATTGATCCTAACCTCCTTCTTCTTGTTTTATAATTGTTCAAAAAAAAAAAAAGAGAACAGGTCCATGCGCTCGACGACACCCATCGATGAACCATTTGCAAGGACGTTCATCAACCAGAAAGACAAGCCAATCGTCAACCACTGTGATGGGCACACAACAAGAAGAGACAAAAATCGACCGAACTTTCACCATGGTAAGCACCAACTACTTTGGCAACATGCTCACCATGATAGATTAGGATGCCTCTTCGTCAGCATACCCTTGAGCACTTAGCTCAAGATCCAATCTCTTGCACCAGACTTCTTCCCATGCATTTTCCAAGTACGCATCCATAGGGCTACATTACAAGGCCTTGCACAAGGCACATATTTTGTTCAACCCATGCACTAATGCACTTACCCACCATTCATTATGGGTTACAAGTACTTGGCATGAAAACTATGAAAGCCATCTTTGGAAGAACCAGACGACATCAAGATGACAACAACAAGAGCAAGGAAGCCATCCACCACCGAGAGTTGCTCACAATCAACATTGACCACCTCCTTTGAGCAGCTAGCAGTTTTGGAAAGCTCACAAATGCACCATCAAGATGGAATACACGGAAGACGTACATACAAAGGGACTACAACCTGCAAGAGCTAGCAGTGGCAAAGTGAAGAACTAGACAAACGACTAGGCTACATTGGAAAGAGGGACCGCTCCTGTTGATACACGAACGACACTACCTCTCAACGTACTACATGGGACAAGCACCACAACAAGGGTCTGTCAGGGACGACAGACTCAAGAGGGGGGGGAGTGTTGAAGCTCAAGGTCAAGGACAAAGCATGGAAGTGCATCATGGAAGTGGACACACAAGAACAAGGAGCAAGTAGGGAGCTCCAAGAAGCACCTGTCAAATTTTCAGAAGAAATCCCTATAAAAATAGTGATTTTCATCACTAAAAATCATTGTAAATACCATTTTCCATTTTTGTAACTCCATTTTGTTCAAGCCGAGGAGTCCTCGAGCTTGAGGAGTATTAGAACTACCATCCTACCAATTTTTATAAATTTTAGACTCCGTTTGAGCCCCCAAATAAGCCTTGGAACCTATTTTTTAACTAGGCTGGACACTAGGTCTGGACAGGGCCAAAACCACTCAAAAAACTATAAAAAGGGCTGGAGAGCTCATTTTTGGGGTTATCTTGTTGTAGTTTTCAGCTTTGTAAGAGAGCTCTTGTGTAATCAAAGATCTTCCATTGTTCCGCTCTTTGCTCTTACTTTGTGCGCGTGTGTGTATGTGTGTGCATGCTTGTGTGCTTTCACTCACGCACTTGTGCCATCACTTGCTCACGGTTTTCATACCGGTCCTCACGTCTCCACAGATTGACATTTATGAGGTGTATCTCGTCACGTTGGTACTCACCATTGTGCTAGAGTGACAATCAGGGTTCCAATCCCAAATCCAAAAGTCGAATACTTTGGATGCTCTTTCTCTTTTTGCATCTCCAGAAGACATAGAGGCAACATCGAAATAAGTAATGCCTAGAAATTGGGCAATGTTAGCTCAACTCTTGGAGCTCGTGCATACGTCCTCTGCGGTGTAAAAGAGAGACATATATCATTGAAATTGTAACAAGGAAAAGGTATTTGGATGGTGGTAGAGTAATTTCCTACCTCTAAAACTCTCTCCCCATGCTCCCCACAAGGATTAAACCCAAGACCTCCTCCTTCCCAACATTGAGACTTAAACACTAGGCTAAGTGGATCACTTGTTTTAGAGAGCACATGAACTTATGCTTAAGTCTAGTCTTGAGATCTTTGGCCATAAAGTGACGAAAAGGTGTCCGATTTAAGATTGGTCTACCTTAGATCATAGACTTAATTTATTACATATATGACACTGCACATTATTTTATCCCAAGAACCAAAAATGAATTAAACTCATAAGACATATATTTGCCACGTCAATCAAGATGAAGGTTCCCTTTTACATGTTGAAAAAAAATTAGGCATAACAAGTAATTGTTTAAAGAACATAAGCACTTTAGAATTTTCTCTAAATGGATAAACTTATGCATGCCTCAAAAAGTCATCAATAGTTCCCAAATGAAGGTGTTTGCATAGGATCACAAAATTCACTATGAGCAAGCTACAATCTATGTAGCAGCTCCATCTTTTGGGAAGGAGGAACACTACATTTTTCCCAAAATAAAGCCTTCAAAGAGGGATCATTACCACTAGATTTACATGCTTTTTTTGACTCAAACTAGGTTGTTTGTTATGACACTCTTGTATCCACTAGTGGTTTCTGCTTCATGCTTGGTAGCTGATGCATATGTTGGTTGAGCAAGAAGCAACCTACTATGGCCACCTCTAGTTATGAGGCTCAATATACGGTAGCTTTTTTAGTGATTGTTCAATGTGTGGAGCTCAAACACCTTTTGGATGATTTGGATGTTGGTTAGTCTTTTGCGACCACAATCTTCCGTGATAGTAACAACACATTGGCAATTGTAAGGAACCACTTGTTCCATGCTCGCACAAAGCACATTGAGGTGCACTATCATTATGTTAGGGAGATGTTCTCTATGGGAGATATTAGTTTGGATTATGTGCCCACACAAGATAATGTTGTAGAACTTTTCACAAAGGCTTTGCCTAGAAAAGAGTTTGAAGCTTTTCACAAAGCATTGCGCTTACTTCCTTTTGTGGATTGATTTCTTTCCACATGGCTTGTCATGGCCAATCTATACATTGATGTATTTTCAATCTATACATATTGTGAATTCCTTTTATCTCAATTTATACATATATTCAAAAGGTGTTCACGTATAAGCATAGGAGAGATATATATTTCAAATGAGTGCTTAGAAAAAAAAATGATTAATGATCCATAGAGTTTGCATTAATCTGCTTATGAAAACACCTATGAACACTTCAAGCGTTTGATTTGAACAACTATGCGACTTAATTTTTACTTTTTAGAAGCTATAAAAGCCCATTCTAAGATTTAGATAGCTCGAATGCATCATTTTATCAACCATGTCTAGTGACTGTATCCCCCATGCAAAATTTTGTAAACTTTCAAGAAAATAAAATAAAATCAAAGTACCCTAGAAGACTTTGGGTAAGAAGTATTAGATAAGATGGAGTGAATAAAAAGCTACAGAAAAATATAACATATTTCTAACCATAGTACAAAAGGAGGTTTAAATGATTCCAAGTGCATGTCTCTATGATATTTAGATCTTGAATTGAAATTAGATAAAAAAGAGATAGCATTTACAGAACATAAATTTTGCTTTCTTTTGAAATGGTATTAAAGATGACCACTTATGGGAAAAAAACATGATTTTCCTTAACATGACTTATGGAGTAGATCCTTATGATTGAGCATCCTTAAAAAAATGCACGATTTTCCTTAACAAACGATAAAAATTAAAAACTATATGTATTTTTCCGAGACACAAAATATAATATTGATTAGAAAAATCGATGCTAAAAAAAACTTTTAGGAGTGATATCATTCTTGAACGGAAAAATCGATGATAAAAATATGAACTTTTAGGGGTCATGTCATTCTCATTCATTGTTTTGTTTTATTTTCTCATATTAAAATTCTCATTCATTGTTTTGTTTTATTTTCTCATATTAAAATTTAACGGAATCCTTTTTGGATTCCCTTGGTAACGCATGTACACATCATGCCATCTTTTCTATTAATTCTATTCGTTTGTAAATTTCAATGCGAAAGAAAGAAAATAGAAGAAATAAAAGCAAACTCACACCGACCAAGGATGCACGTGCGTCGAATGATGTGTCCTAACATAAAGTAATCCTTAAACGCTTTTCCATGAAATGCATTGGTAAAGTTGTCTCTCTCTTCGCCCATTTTTCTTTGTGGTGATCATGTCTATCCTCGTGTATTTTTTCTATAAAAGTCCATTGATTATATATATATATATATATATATATATATATATATATATATATATATATATATATATATATATATATATATATATATATATGTGTGTGTGTGTATGTGAGTACATAAAAGAAACGGACGTAATATACACATATACTTGAACTATTTAATAAAAATTTGTCAGCACCCTCCATATTCGATGTGCAACTTGAAGTGAGGACTTTACAAACAACAATTCCATTAAATTAATATTGTTTGGGTTTGAGTGTTTTGTCAAATATCTTCTAATTCCATATAACATCTTTAAGAGAAGATAATTAGTACATAAATTCTTTTGAAAATCAATTTCTACAATATCAATATCAAGATATATACATATGATACACACACGCACACACACATATATATATATATGTGTGTGTGTGGTTGTTGTTGGTGCAAATGAGTCCAAGCCTACATACTTAGACAATTAGCATTTACGTCATAAAGTCACATATGACTATTTTCTTGTAAAAAGCATTCACTTTTATCGTTGTAAAAGTGCATATGTTAACATCACTTACTCTCACGTGGAATTAGGAGGAATCAAATCACGAATTGGTTGGTAGGTGATTGATGAGAAAGCAAGTCCTAGAGTTTAGGATTCACTTTATGTGGTAAGAGTTTGAATTCGAATTGAAAAAAGTGGCTCCAACTCTATCTATACAAGGTGGATCAAAATCTCGCATGGCAGTGAGCGCAATTTGAAGATCATTTGAGAGGGATTTTCAGTGCTTAGTGATCTCATTCTATAGCTCCATCACTACCCTCACATTGTGCAATCATATGTTGCCAATGCCATTGTAACTCTATGTGATTTAATACATATACATTGATCACATCTCTACTTCACTTCTCTGTCATGTATCACTTAGAATAGTGAGTTTCTATGATCTCATTCTCAGTTTACGCTTAACCATTTTGAGTGATTTAACTTGCTATACATTCAGTACAAAGTCTATTTGTATGCTACAAAGTTTCAGCTCCATTACATTAGCCATCTGCTTGCAATCTTCAATTTAATGCTCATTAGTTTGCACACTATTAGACTCCTAAAATGTCCGGATGGTCATCTGATTTTCTAAGCATAGTTCTATGAGTACACTTGATCATTTCTAATGAAATAACTTGTTATTGGTAGATATCTAAGTTAATCAGATACTGCCAAAAGGAATTTGATTGATTGCTAGCAGGTAAAGAGCACTGTTCACTTTACTAAGCGAATGTAGTGAACAAAATATCAAGTTTTGGTCCACTGTGAATATTCTAAGTCATGTGTCTTCATCCATTCATTAGAGGATCATACTCCAAAGCACTTAGGTGATTATTTGTGATTTTTGGGAAGCTTAAGAGGTCTACTTTACACTCCTCAACTTTTTCTTGGTTGGTGTGGAGCAGCCATTTGCAGCATCACCTCATCTCTGGAATCTATCCACCATCTCCGCCAATAGTGGTATTAGAGCAACAATAAGGTAAAAATAAGAGATGGATTTCCATCATTAATTGACAAATTGGACAGGGGCACTTATCCCACATGTTCCCTAAGGATGAAGGCTTACCTCCAAGGAAGAAGCTTGTATGGATACATATCTCGAGATGAATAAATGCCAACCTTCAGAAGCAAAATCCAACCTACAAGAGAGGAGAAAGAGAGACTAGCTACATGGTGTGCAAAGGATGCTCTAGCTAGGTCTTACATAATCAACTCAATATGTGACTTCTTATTGGCTCATATTAGGAATTGCAAGACCTCCCAAGAGACTTGAGAAGTACTTTCTTCATACTTCTCATCAAATACAAGGGCTAGGAAGAACCAACTTTGGATGGAGTTCACAACCCTAAAGAAGCAACCAAAGCAAAGTGTAGCTAACTATGTGACCAAGATGAAGGATGTAGCTGATCAACTTGGGAGTATTGGAGAAGAAATCGAAGAGGAGAAGATAGTAAATCATATCATAAATGGCATTAAAGCTGATGACAGATGGGAGTCTTTTACCACAACAATGGACTTATATATGGACATGCAAATACCTGACCTCAATACTCTAATGGGACAAGTCTTCACACATGAAACAAAGCTCAACAAAAATGGAGAAGCTTCTAGAGGTAATCAACCTTCTGCCCTTTACACTAATGAAAGTAAGAGTAAAGATAAAGGCAAAAGTAAGAAGTATGAGGAAGATGCAAGTACCTCTCAAGTGAATTTTAGAGGTAGAGGTAGAGGTACTAGAGGAAGGGGCAGAGGAGGAAAGCAAGGCAGGGGGAGACCATACAATGCTCCACCTTGCAATATTTTTGGCTTGACCAATCACATCACAGATGAATGCTTTAGGAATACAAAGAACCAAAGAGGAAGAAGCTTCCACAGAGGAGGTTATGGACAATCAAGATGCAAGTTTAATAATGGAGGAAACAATTATCATCAAAACTACAACCAAGGCTACAACAACAATCAAGGAGGCCTCAAAGGAAGTAGAGACCACAACAATTATGTAGAAGACCAAGAGGATTCTCTATTGATCATGAACATGACATCCAATCAAGGTAAAGATGTTGAGCATCTATTCTATATTGATTCTAGTTGCTCCAATCATGTAGCAGGTAATGTAGCATTTTTATCTGATCTTGAAGAACCCAAAGCCAAGCATGAAGTCTAGACAAGTGATGAAACTATGCACTTAGTAATGAAGATTGGAAATGTTAAAGCATCTGGTGGTAATCGAAACCTTCTAAGCATAGTATTGTATGTGCCAACAATTACAAAAAACCTAATCAGTGTTGGACAAATTGTCGAGAAGGGTTTACAGGTCAGATTCACAAGGCATGGAGCATATGTGGAGGACCCTCAACAAGGCTTCAAGAGGATTGCAAAAGGTGAGAAATTTGGTAGACTTTTCACCTTTGAAGTTGAAGATACTAGGAATATTGCTTTCTTCAATTATAAGGATCAAACCCTATTAGAATTGGAAATTTGGCATAAGAGGCTAGGTCAGATAGGTGAACATACATTGATGCAAATATGCAGGGATCAGAGTGTGCTTGGCATCCCAAATGTGACCAAGCAACACATGATTTACAAATGTGGAGCATGCCAGCTTGGCAAATCACATAGGCAACCATTCAACAAAAGACGATACATGTATGAAGACTACTTGAAGATTGTACACACAAATATATGGGGTCCTAATAGAGAACCTTCAATTTTAGGGTCAAGGTATTATGTCTCTTTCATAGATGACTATAGTAGATGGACAATACTTTATTTTATGAAGCATAAAAATGAAGTCTTCACTTGTTTCAAAAGATACTTGGCATTGGTTGAGAATCAAACATGTAGAAGCTTGAAGAGGCTCAGATCTGATGGAGGTGGTGAGTATTTCTCACATGAGTTTGATTCCTTCTTATAGGATAGAGGCATAAAGAGAGAGATTACAACAAGGTATACCCTTGAACAGAATGGAGTGGAAGAGAGAAGAAATAGGTTAATAGTGGAGGCTCCAAGGTCGATGTTGAACGAGAAAAAATCCCCAACTATCTATGGGTAGAGGCTGTTTCTACAACTACCTATTTAGTTAATAGACTTCCATCCAAGTCTCTAGATGGGATGACACCTTACGAAGCTTTGAATGGTAGGAGATCCTCATGGGATCACTGTAAAATTTTTGGGTGCATTGCCTATGCACACATTTCTTCACAGATTAGGGGAAAGCTTGATCCAAAGGCTGAGAGATGTATATTTATTGGCTATGATCAAAATAAGAAAGGATACAGGTTATATAATCCCTCTAACAAAGGATTTACAGTTAGTAGGGATGTGGTTTTTGATGAAAATAATTCTTGGTTTGAGGATGATTCTAGGAAAGTAAAATTACCCTATGACTTGGAGAGTGACTTTCCAAATCTGACCAAGGAAGAATCAAGTACATCAGAAGAAGCCAATCCAAAAGATGAAGAACCTATCAACCTTGAAGAATATAAAGCTTGGAAGTCAAAGGGAAAAGTGAAGATGAAGAAATTGGAAGACATTCTAGAGTCATCAAATCAAGCACTTAGAAGATCTCAAAGGGAAAGTAAGAAACCTATAAGGTATGGCTATGACACATCAGTGGTCACCTAGCATTCTATATATATGGCTAAGGATTCTATGTTAGAGGAACCTTCTTCATTTGAAGAATCAAACAAGAAGGAAGAATGGAGAGAAGCTATGTAGGAGGAGATTGAAGCACTACAAGAGAATGGCACTTGGGATTTGGTTCCCAAGAAACCATTTATGAAGGTAATAGGATCCAAGTGGATTTACAACATCAAGAAGAATTCAGATGGCTCAATCAACGTGTATAAAGCAATGCTAGTAGAAAAGGGGTTTTCTCAAACCCATGGAGTGGATTATGAGGAAACTTTCTCACCTATGGCCAAGATGCCAACTATCAGAGTTTTGGTGAGTATTGCTACCTCAAAAAATTGGAACTTGTACCAATTAGATGTTAAAAATGCATTCCTAAATGGGTGGATCTCTGAGGAGGTCTACATGGCTCAACCACGAGGGTATGAAGACAAAGATAAACCAGATTATGTATGCAAATTAAGGAAAGCACTTTATGGTTTAAAACAAGCTCCTAGATCTTGGAATCATAGACTAGCCACATATTTGTAGGACCAAGGTTTTGTTGCTATCCAAGCAAATTCTTCATTGTTCATAAAGAAGACTAACTCAAAAATTATTTAACTGTGTGTTTATGTCGATGACATCATCATTATAGGGAATGATGCCAATGGCATCAAGCAAATCAAAGCTTAGATGATGGAAGAGTTTAAAATCAGCGACCATGGTTTGTTAACATACTTTCTTGGATTAGAACTTGTATATTCAGATTCCGGTGTCTTTATTACTTTGAAGAAGTACATTCATGATATGTTGCTTAAGTTCAAGATGGAGAATACTAAAGTTGCAAGTACACCCATGGAATTGAATCACAAGCTTAGTGCCCATGAAGGGGAACTACTTGAAGACATTACAGGATACCAAAGTCTTGTTGGGAGTCTCAATTATGCAACCCTAACAAGAGTGGATATTTTTTATGGAGTAAGTAAATTGATTCAATTTATGCATAAGCCAAGAAAACCTCACATGGAAGCTGCCAAAAGGATTTTAAAGTATTTGAAGGGTACCAAAAATGAAGAACTATTCTATTCATTCACTTGATTTGGATATCAAGCTATACTCTGATGGAGATTGGGCTGGCTTAAAAGATGATAGGAGGAGCATCTCTTGCTACCTATCTTTTTTAGGTTCTAAGTTGATCTCATGGTCATCAAAGAAACAACCAATTGTGGCATTGTCATAAACAGAAGCAAAATATAGGGTCTTAGCAAATGTGATATGAGAGGCTATGTGGCTTAAGATACTCTACACAGATTTTGGATTACATTCGAATGCAGACATGTTAACCAAATGTCTCGATGGCATCAAATTGAACAGGTTCAAGATGATGATTGAATTGCAGGAAATCAAGGAAGACCAAGCATGTTATCTTGAGGGGGATTTGTTGGTGCAAATAATTCCAAGCCTACATACTTGGACAATTAGCATTCACTCCATAAAGTCACATATGTCTATTCTCTTGTAAAATGAATTTACTTTTATCCTTGTAAAATTGCATATGTTAACAACACTTTCACGTGGAATTAGGAGGAATCAAATCACAAATTTATTGGTAGGTGATTGATGAGAAAGAAAGTCCTAAAGTTTAGGATTCACTTTATGGTAAGAATTTGAATTCGAATTCAAAAAAGTGGCTCTAACTCTAGCTATAAAAGATGGATCAAAATCTTGTGTGGTAGTGAGCCCGATTTGAAGATCATGTAAGAGGGATTTTGGGTGCTTAGTGAGCTCATTTTATAGCTCCATCACTACCCTCACATTTTGCAATTATATATTGCCAATGTCATTGTAACTCTATGTGATTTAGTACATATACGTTGATCACATCTCTACTTCACTTCTCTGTCATGTATCACTCAGAATAGTGTGTTTCTCTGATCCGCTTCTCAATGTATACTTAACCATTTTGAGTGAATTGACTTTCTATACATTCAATACAAAGTCTATTTGTATGCTAGAAATTTTCAGCTCCATTGCAATAGCCATCTGCTTGCAATCATTGATTTATTACTCACTGGTCTACACACTGTTAGACTCCTAAAATGTCAAGATGGTCATCTGATTTGCTAAGCATAATTCTCTGAGTACACTTGATCCTTTCTAATGAAATAGCTTGTGATTGGTAGCTATTTAAGTTAATTAGATACTCCCAAAAGCAATTTGATCAATTGCTAGCAGGTAAAGAGCACTGTTCATTTTATGGAGTAGATGTAGTGACCAAAGTAGTAAGTTTTGGTCCACTATGAATATTCCAAGTCATCTGATTTGATCCATTGATTAGAGGATCATATTCCAAAGCACTTAGGTGATTATTTTGATTCTTGGGAAGCTCAAGGGTTCTACTTTACATTCTTCAACTTGTTCTTGGCTAGTGCAAAGTAGGGATTTGCAGCACCCCCTCATCTCTCAAATCTATCGACCATCTCCTCCAACACACACACACACACACACATACACACACACACACACACACACACATATATATATATATATATATATATATATATATATATATATATATATATATATATATATATATATATATATATATATATATATATATATATATATATATATATATACTCACTGGTCTACACACTGTTAGTCTATTTGTATGCTAGAAATTTTCAGCTCCATTGCAATAGCCATCTGCTTGCAATCATTGATTTATTACTCACTGGTCTACACACTGTTAGACTCCTAAAATGTCAAGATGGTCATCTGATTTGCTAAGCATAATTCTCTGAGTACACTTGATCCTTTCTAATGAAATAGCTTGTGATTGGTAGCTATTTAAGTTAATTAGATACTCCCAAAAGCAATTTGATCAATTGCTAGCAGGTAAAGAGCACTGTTCATTTTATGGAGTAGATGTAGTGACCAAAATAGTAAGTTTTGGTCCACTATGAATATTCCAAGTCATCTGATTTGATCCATTGATTAGAGGATCATATTCCAAAGCACTTAGGTGATTATTTTGATTCTTGGGAAGCTCAAGGGTTCTACTTTACATTCTTCAACTTGTTCTTGGCTAGTGCAAAGTAGGGATTTGCAGCACCACCTCATCTCTCAAATCTATCGACCATCTCCTCCAACACACACACACACACACATACACACACACACACACACACACACATATATATATATATATATATATATATATATATATATATATATATATATATATATATATATATATATATGTGTGTGTGTGTGTGTGTATGTATGTATGTATGTACGTATGTACATATGTATGTATTTATGTATGTATGTATGTATATATATATATATATATATATATATATATATATATATATATCAATATATATATATATATATATCAATAAAGAAAAGCTCGTAAAAAGAGAAAAAGGTGTCTCAATGATATTAACTGTATTCACATATCATTAAAAAATATCCTAATAAATCGCCCGTGAGTTCTATGGAATTAAATAAAATAGCATTTGTGTAAAAGAAAAAGTGGAGTAAAAGGGAAAATCCAAAAAAAATTTGAAAAGATTACAACTTCTCACAAGACCAATCATTTTGTAAAAAGACTTTAAAATTGTAATGTGAGTGCAAATATGCCAAACTTATCCCTCAAGAAAAAAGCCTCTTTCTTTCATAACAATAGTGCACGTTGTCGTGAAGATTTTGTCTTCACGATTATCGTCCAAGATTATGAAAAAACCCTTATGTTGTTTCTATCCTTCCAAGTATTACTTGGATGAGAAGAATGAGGGTATTATGAATAAAGCAATGATTACTGAAGAGGTTGAGGAAAACTTCAATAATTTGAGTCTTCTTGAGAAGAAATTTCATGGCATTATTATGTATCAATGAGTTGTATTAAATAGAATGGATGCGATATTCAAGAATAGAAATCATTATGCACCATGTTCAATGGTGCTTCATTACCATGTATCTCTATGCATGATGATAACTTTGTACAAAGAGAACCTCGTTTTTTTTCCCTCGCAAAGAACATACAAAAACAAACGTATGCACAACCAAAGAAACGACGACCCTTAATTCTAAAAGTAATAGATACTTGGTAAAAAGGTGGACGCGTGGGGAACATGCTGTTGATCTCTGAAGTGTTGAGGAAGAATGAAGGACACGAACAAGCAATACTGGAAAAAGCAATAGAAGAAGAACGGCCGTCAATTTTAAAAAAGTGAGATCTCTGGAGGCTCAAGGATACAAAAAGAACAGCAGTCATAATCGAAGGAGGCCATTTTCATTGTTTTTTTTCTGGCAGATGGAGGCACGCTGATTGGAAGGTGTCGCTACAGAGGGGGAGCAGAGAAGAAGGCCACTATACGAGATTCATCTGGCAAGTTTGCTAAAATCTTCGTCTTCTACGGTGACAACACATCTGATTTGTTGCAAGAATGTGCACGGAAGCCGATGATATTGATCATGTTCTGACACACAACGCGGGAGGTGATGAAGGTATGCTGTCAGAAGAGGATTTTTGAAGAATCGAACGGTCTACATGTGTAGAGAACCTGTTCATCAATACAGAGATATCTGGTAACTCATCAAAATTCTGCACTACAGCTCTAAAATCCTATAGAAATTCTGATAACTAGTGAAATATCTGCGAAGCGCTGCGCTATTGCCTATGATGTTTTCTTCTGATATCACATGAAAGAACTCTATTTCACCATCTTCTGCGTCGTATTATCTACTAGTTTAAAGACATAGTATGATATTGCTGATACAGTTCTGAAGACGTTAGCTGTAGACGATGCTGTGAAGATGAAGCATTATACATATTTACGATCAACTTTTCTGCAAGTTTTTTTTTAAACCATGGTGCAACACGACTCTGTTCATTTCTGAACATTATGTATATCGATTTTACTGCTCATATTTATCTGTAGGCTTGCACATGAGGTTCCTTCTTCACATGATTTAGACTCAATTCATAATGACTGCACAATTATACTGTTGATTTCTTACAGGCAAATTATAATTTTGTGTACGATTTTCATATTTTCTGTTGATAGTTGATGTGATAGATGAAGAAAGGGGATTCGCGATATAATTCAAAGAGCATTATTGATCATCGCAGATTAGATAAGTAGGAAAAAAGGGCTGCTTAATGTAAAGCCTAGAGAAAAAAAGAAAATGGATCCAATGCTAACAATATCTTCAGAAGGCGAGAGCTTGAATATTTTGAGAGAATTTTGAAATTCTCATGCATAAAAAGCAGATGTGGGCACGTTTTCTAGAGAGAATTGAACGTGCACAAAGTTGAAAGGCAAAGAAATTGAACTGGCAAGCATCAAGCTCTCGGTATGATGCAACAGTTAATGATTAATCAAGCTCCGTGCTGTAAGTTGACCAAATGTATTCGAACTACATATTGTACATGTTGCCATTTTGTATGGTTAAAAGTTTCATGATGCATACTTGTAAGTTTCATGTTTGTTCGAAGTTTATTCTATTTGACAGGATGAATTGTGACATTTGTTGATCTACAAAACTGTCCGAGCGCATATGCATTTGCCTCTAATACAAATAAAGATGTATCTAGCACACCCTCTTAGTATTCCTGTTCTTTACAATGTTGATAAATCGTTTATCTTCCGTTATATTGATCTCAAATCTTGTTCATCATTCTAGTAGGTTTTGAGCAAATCTTTGTCATGTTCTGAATGAAAATGGTAGTTTATATAAATGGGGTCCTTCACGCTCTGTTTAAAGGACTTGGGATAAGTTTCTATAATACGTGCACAATAAAATAAGAACAATGCATTACTTGAAGGTTAACATTTTACTGTACATAGATAATGAAATTTATGGAAATGAATGCTTTGAGAAATACTACCATTGTACTGTTATGAGTATTCGAATCAAATTGCTGAGTAAGCGATAGCATTTTCGTTTATTTGAACTTACAGCATTATCATTTCTACGCGTGCTATATGATTTAAAGTACTTCCATATAAGATCTAAAGCGCAAGGTTCCATATGTTAAGACTTATGAACTTCTGTCAAATCAGAAATAGAAAAACTTTATGTTTTTATGAATTAATTCGTTGAGAACTCGTGTTTTACACTTATGTTTTGTTTTTGCAAAACTCATCATCATAGATACATACATTTTGTTTCAAACGGTTTACTTGAAATAAATCCATGTCTTTCTTATTCCAATGCTTTAGAAAAATGAAACCTCAGCTTGACTCTAGACATCACATGTTGAAGGACTTAGTGTGTATCTACATTATGCATTTGAATGCGCTGATATACTAGCACATGCAAGCTTAAATCTCCAACATCGAAAAAGAGCAGGGTTTCTAATACGCAGTAAAGTTCCGGACGCTGAAACATACATGCAAAATTTGCTTGATTTATGTATGCATTACTTGCTCTCTTATATGAATAAGGTTTTGCATAGCCCAAGTGTCAATCATTGGCTATGAGTTAAGTGTATATTTAGCTATTTATTTGGTACTTCATACCTTGTTTTGTCTTATCCAAAGCAAGGATCATTAATGCTAGGTCCACCATTTTTTTCTATTTTGCTGCATAATTAGAGAACCATTATCTATGTGGTGTCACATGGAAAGAAGCACCAAAATCTAGCAGCCAGGTGTGGGAAAGAGTATCAGCCATAAGGGCCTCAGTTGGCACAGTACTATCAAGTGTCAACACATCAACATCATCAGAAATAGCATTAATTTCTTCAATCTTCACAATCAAAGTAGATGGTGCAGGTAACTGTTTAACATGCCCATCAACATTCTATCCTTTACCTTTAGCATTCTTTAATGCATAACAATCTTTCTTCATGTGTCCTTTCTTATGACAATAATGGCATTCGATATCCCTCTTCCTTGATTTACTTTTACTCTTATTCCATTGACCATTCTTTTCCTTGTTCTTGCTCTTGCCATGTTGTTGATTCTTTCCTTGGTAAGAATCACGAACATTATATGCATCTCCACTCTCAGTGCCAACCATAGATTTTCTACGAATCTCCTCAATCAAGAGTGCTCCACATATGTCATCATAGACGAGTTTACCACCAGGTTCACTATTGCTAATAGCTATGCAAAATGTATCCCATGATGAAGGCAAGGTGCATAACAACAATACGGCTTTCATTTCATTATCCATATCCATTTTCTGAGCATGTAACTAAGAGAATATAGCATCAAACTTA